>NAOQ01000353.1:40992-64720 GCA_002751075.1 Ichthyophonus hoferi
TATACATACTAACCTACATACTATCCTATATACTATCCTACATACTATCCTATATACTATCACTTCTATTATCATGCATACTATTCTACATCCTATCCTATATACATACATATATACACACTATCACACTATCCTACATTTTATCGTACCTACTATCATATTATCCTACATACATACATACATATATACATATACCTACCCTAGTATATTTCATATCAGGAGCGCTTTCACTATTTAGAGGTATGAGACCTAAACGATGAGCTATAAACTCGTCGATCAACACCGAGGTATTTTCCTCCACTTCCACCAAATCAATGGCTGTATGTGTGTATATGTGTAGACCGGTAAGTAGGTATGTATGTATGTATGTGTACTTACATAAATACATCTAGATGTGTATAACAGTATAATGGTATGACAGTATGATAGAATAATACTAGGATAATATAATGATATGATAGTATAATAGTATAATAATATAATAATATAATAGTACGATAGTATGATAGTATAATAATATGATAGTATGACGGCAGGATAACATAATAGTAAATGGTAATAGATATTACTAAGAAAGGCCAAAACATAGTAACCATAGTAACCAGGGTAAAAGTGAACTTGTCATATGAGTGGCTACAGGTCATGCCCATATTAGGTGGAATTCATATAGAGGGGATATGACCGAGAAAATGAGAATATATGATAAGGAGTCAATAGCAATGGATATATGTTACCCATGGTAGGCACCTCAGAAATAGCCACTCTCCTCAAGGCATTGGCCATTCTGATTGGAGGATAAATGGTAAGGGTGGGTAGGTGGGTTATAAGTAGTGTGATAGGGAGCCTATCAACGGGTAATATAAATGAATATGAATTAACTCATCTTCTACTGGTTGTGGGCTGAACATATCAAGATGATATGGTATAGTAGGATATAATATGATATGGTGTAGTGTAGTATGATATGCTATGATATAGTATGGTATGTTATGATATGATATAGTATAGTATGTTATGATATAGTATGGTATGTTATGTTATGTTATGGTATGTTATGTTATGATATAATATGGTATGTTATGCTATGATATGGTATGGTATGATATGATATGGTATGATATGATATGATATAGTATGGTATGTTATGATATAGTATGGTATGTTATACAGTATGGTATGTTATAATATAGTATGGTATGGTATGATATAGTATGGTATGTTATGGTATGATATAGTACGCTATGCTATGCTATGATATAGTATGGTATATTATGATATAGTATGGTATGTTATGTTATGATATAGTGTGGTATGTTATGTTATGATATAGTGTGGTATGTTATGTTATGTTATATTATGGTATGTTATGTTATGATTTCATATAATATAATATAATATAATATAATATAATATAATAAAAATATAATAAAATAAAATGACATTTTATAATACACTATACTATAATATAATACAATACAATACAATATAATAACCTGTGGCTACTAATCTCTATCACACCTGATTCTATACCACCGCGGTTAGAATTTAGGTTGACTTAAACATAGTGTATGCTGGATAATACGTGGCAATTAATAAGAGATATCACCTCTCTGATTGCGTATATTGAATATGCGTCCTAATAAGTTACGTCGTGTGTATAGTCCCTTTTTTATCATATCTTCAATAGAAGCATATGTTTTTTTAAAAAATTTTACATAGTATACAAACCAATAGAAATACATAGCTATTAACCTAATAGCTTGGGTTGATTCACACAAGGAATAAACCAATGAATGGGAATATGTAAAAATTTTAAAACTCTGCTTATATATCTCCTAATGTAAGGTGATAGAAATATATATAAGGGCAATTAGAAAGATGCTCCCTTTAGTTAAGTTTTTTTTATCAATTCAAATATGGTACTTTTTATTCCAATCGGAATCGCTGAAGATGTATGTATGAAGATGTATGTATGCTATGCACTTATACATGAACATACATAAATACATAAATTACATAAATACATACATACATACATACATGTATATATACACTTACCTGGAAACACCTTAGCGTAAAGAAACACTATAATATAACAATACAGCCATATATACTATATACCCCTATATATAACATCACACTTATACCATGGGCTAAGGTGATCTCTCTCAAAGCAATCAATGTAGTGTATGTAATACTTTTAGAATAGCTACAACCACAGATAAACTTATATATATATATATATATATATATATATATAACCATATAAACCATTTTGTATCTCAGCACATAGATGTAGATACATGCATATAAACATATAAACAGATAAGCATATATATATAACTTGTCCTGTATGTACCTACCTATATATAGCCTACACATAACGCAGATATAAAAATATATGTATATTATATGTATATATAAATATAGATTCCTATAAAACATGTTCTAAATGCATACACACTTACGCCAAGTTAGTCTTCCTCAAGATAAACTTGCAGTGTACTCTATCCATATCGGTGATTTCCACCTCGGGTTTAGATTCGTAAACCATATTTATGTTTTACTCTTAGAGTATGAATAGAGATGAAAATACACTAATATAATAATATAAACACTACACTAGATATATATACATATATTATATACTGAAATAAATATGTGTATAGTATATAGTATATTATGTGTATAGTATAATGTATGTGAATGTGTACATACGATTAATTAACATGTTGATTTCATCACAGTTAAAGTCAGTTGCTTACGTAAGGTAGGTTGATTATAACTATTAATAGCTTTCTGAGTACGCCAAAAGATAAGATCAATATTAAAAAATAAAATTTAATTTATATATAAACATATTTTTAACTAAAATATTAATATTTAATACTAAATACTCATATCTTTTGGAATAAAATTCATACTACTAATAGATAAATATAATGTATTATTTGAATCATCTATATAACTAACAACTGATTGGGTGCAACAATAAATAGCCAACTTATTATTGGTCAAATATCATTTATTATTTTATTGTAGCCAATGGTTGACGTTGAGCATAAAAAAGGAAGATTAATACATTAACGGTAAATATTATAAAACGTAGATATTTATTTATCTCTGGAGCTATAGAAGCACTTAAGTGCATATGTGGTGAACACCGTCTTTCTCTATTTATTTCTTTTATTAATGTTAGTATATCTACTGTATATGGCGTTTTTTTGCTAGACATGTGTGACCTAGCCAGCCTTGAATGCACCATCCTGCACTTCTTTACCCATCCCAACAAAGAGGC
Source organism: Ichthyophonus hoferi (assembly GCA_002751075.1). NCBI lineage: Eukaryota > Ichthyosporea > Ichthyophonida > Ichthyophonidae > Ichthyophonus > Ichthyophonus hoferi. Next base: position 44,291 of record NAOQ01000353.1, read on the forward strand.
CCACGAACAACTAAAATCTTTTAATAGTGACCCATTTTCATGGCAACCTGCCTTCCAACTCCTCTCCTCAACCCACCAGAGTGTTCGTCTATTTGCAGCTAACGTCATTTGCACCAGAGCTCGTACAGATGCAGCCCATCTAAAGGAGGAACACCGTTCCCTCTTTATGCATAGTGGCCTGGCTGCTTTACACACAGGATGCAATGATATCCGTGCACCCCTCTCCCTCGCTCTAGCAACTATAGCTTGTATTCCCTGTCATCCTCACGTCCTTATCTCCCATCCTTTGTTTTCCTCCCTCTCCCTGGTTGATAAACTAGCAATAGTAGCCGCCGTAGGGGAGGTCACCCCTGAGTATGACAGGGATATCCTCCTCTCTCTGCTCCCTCTTACCGAGTCGTTGGTGCGTGATGGCCTTCAGGATGGCCACCTCACCCTTACCCTAGCCTGTGTAGAAGCCTGGAGTCCCAGTGGGTTTAACCTCTCATATCTCACCCAATGTGGTCTCCTTTCTCCCTACCTCTCTGTCCTTCAGCAAAATGTCTCTCTCGCGGCCCCCTCCTTCGGTGAAATCTGCCAGGCACAAATAGACAGTGCCAGTGGGAGTGAACATGCAGCCGAACTTTTTATGCTACTACTCCGTACCATTAGTACTGTTATTGACCTGTATATAAAGTCATCCCTGTTGCCTGACCATGATGAAGTATGTATAGGCTGTAGTAAGATACTAGTGGCATATGGAAGAGGGTTTGCAAAGTGTATAGCAGAGAGATTGAAGAAGGAAGGAAAGGAAGTGATAGATGCAATACTTTTGTGCAACGCCAGCCCAAACATGACTGTCAGTGAGTCTTCATTGGAGTTCTGGGATGATTTCGTATATATTCCTGATAGAAATGATAGTGACTATATAGCAGAACGGAACTATATATACACCCAGTTATTGCGGACTCTTATTATTAGGTGTCAATATCCGGTTGGCTTCACTGGTTGGGAGCAGACAGACCTTCCTCAGGATGACTTTGAGAGGTTTAGGGTGTTTGCCCGTACAGTGTTTACCTATACTAGTTGGACTCTAGGGGCGGCGGTGTGTAGGGTCATTGCCGATCACATTGAGAAGGCAGTGACCTGGGAGGGAGTGGAGGGAGGGATGTATGCCCTCTCGTGTGTAGGCCCTGACCTTGCCCCTAAATCAATGTCAGCGAGGTCTTACCAACGAACAGCCTCGCGCAGTCCACACGGCTTTCTAGAGGCTAGCCCCTTCCTCTCTACTATCTTTACAGCTGTCCTCCCCTATACTAATGTCTCCTGTCCCCCTCTCCTGCAAACTACTCTGGAGGCAGCAGATGCCTGCGCTGAGTGGTTGAAATCTCAGCCGGTAACCATGCAGTCCATACTGGTATTGGGGCTGGAGGCCCTACAGGTTCAAGGATGTAGTGAGGCAGGAGGGAAGGCTATACAGGCGGTGTGTAGGACTTGTAGTGACGCGCTCTATAGCAATCAAATGGTAGATAGCCTGATCACCGCCTCTCTCCCTTACCTGACCTATAGAGGTTCACAACATGCCCTACCTGGCCTGGTCCATCTTATCTTACAGGGGGATATGAATGACTACCATACACGAATACGTGCAGTGTTTCAACCTCTCATTACTTCTCTGTGTGATTTGGCTGTTGCCATGCCTACCGATAACCAATGTATAATGATACAACAAATCCTCGACACCCTCTCTACGGGGGTGACTGCACTCGAACCAATTAACGACACGACCTTTATAGAAACATGCAACCACCCAGCGAATGACATCATGGCCCTATGTTGGGACATACTAACCATAGTTATTAACAAGTATAGCCAGGACGATAGTGAGGGTAACGAGAGGGTGGTGGAGGGGGTGTTCCACTTCTACCTAGATAGCTTTAAGGTAGCCCCATCCTTCTTTATGCCCCTAGCCCCTTCTATGATTACAGTTATTCTAGACACATTTAGACGCACTGCATCAGGTTGTTGTATGGATGCCTTGAAGGAACTACTACAGATATTAAAGAATGAGAAAGCTACTATGAAGGACCTACAGACTATTATACAAGCGGCTAGTGACCTGCTCACCTCTCTCCTCTCTGGTAGTATTACTAGTCATGAGGGTGGTGTGGTAATAGTAGGCCCGCCTGCTATAGAGGCCTACTATGATATGATGTTTTTTGCTATACTCTTAAAACCTGACGCTATCCTCCAATGGGATGGCCTCCCCTCTGTCCTGGACCTATCACTCAACGCACTTAGTCTACGATCCAATCATGTGTCTAAGGCAGTATATGTGTTTCTTGAAAATTTACTATGGCGAGCTAGAGAGGAATCCAATGTAGTGCAGTCATGGGTAATGAAACAAGGGGAGGCCCTTATGGTTGCCATGGTGATGGATGTGGTTGAGAGAGGAGATGAGGATATCATCAAGATGGTGGGTGAAGCTATGCACGCCTTCCTACTACTAACAGGGGATGTAGGCATGCGATGGCTTAGTAACGCTCTCTCAGGATCGGAGGTACCAGCTACTATATCATTGGCTGGAAGAGGAGGGTTTTTAGATCAAGTAATGCTAGCTGCCCCCAAGAAGGACCCTAAACCACTAGTAGTGGCCTGTAGCAACCTCTATCAACTATGTCACGTAGCATTGTAAGGTTGTAGGGTTGTAGGGAGGGGAGGGGTAGATACGTAGGGAGAGAGGTGGTATTAAGAGTGTTTCTTTATGTGTATTTTTCAGTGCACCTGTACATACTGCCTGTACATACTGCGTATATACACATACATGCTTACTTACTTGATACCTTTATAACTACATACATACATACATATTATATTATGAGTCAATACCACCGTATGTGTATGGAGTCTGGCAGGCAGCTGAATTAGAAAGCTAGCATTATAGCGTTTGTATTGATATATATTTTTTGAAATCAATCCATGTACTTTCCACACCCATTACAATTATAACTAGATAGTAATAATTATATGGCAGAACGAGTATAAGCTATATTCTTTATACATCATTTAACCACCCCTAGATTACCCGATGGGGTTTACTTATTGGCTATTCCTGCCCAATCACATACGCTTACTCTCTTCTTGCCAATAGACTGAATTATTTAAAATGTTTTTTTTTTTTAATTTTAAAACTTGGTACCTCGCTTGACCAGTATTAACAGGTGCTTAGCACATGAATGCATATTTACACTACCACATAAGGCTATATTAAATATGTTCCTATTGGGACTTGGTCCCTTCCAGATCAGCAAAGATAGCATTCTGTTTGGTCATAGTAGCTTTGACTGCAGTTTCAATATCCTATGATTGCTGTGTGTCAGTATCTTCACTTGGCTATTATTGGTTGATAGAATGTATAACTTCTTGGATTTAATAGACTAAGTACAATCATTCGCTGCACCTATCCCTTTTCTTCTCTATCTCTTTATTTGGTTATTTTTCTCTGTCAATCAAAATAGATCACTGGGAAAATAAAAAATACCAATAGTTGCAAGTAATTAAATGAAAGTAGAAGAGGCTAAATAAATGTAATAGATGAAGTCAATAAGATTATGAGAGTGATAATGGACCAATAGGAAAACTAGAGGAGGGTAACTATACCGGGTTCTGTAGCATAGCCATATTCCACGCTGCGACATAGTTATTACAATCTGAGACACCATGCTCCCGGCCATAATTAAGCATTACTTTAGTCTGCCAATAGAATACTTTGGTTAGTTTTAAAACCACCTCCTTCTAATACCGTTTAAGTAAATAAAATTAATCACGAGCACTGCCAGTTATCATACTCGCACTATATATATATTCCTCCAATCAGGCCCGCCTGCTAAATGCATTATTATAATTACACACTACACTACATGACAACCTCTAAAGCATGACGGTTTTACAGTTCCAAATTCAATGTATGATTGGCTTGCTTACCCCTGTAACAGCAATAGGACTCAATGCAGCAATATGTTGAGCAGTGCTTATTGCGTAATCTGCAGGGGGTAGGGGTGGGAAGGAGAAAAATGGAATGGAAATTAATAGTCGAGAGAGAATATAGATACATGAAATATTAGACATATATGTGTGCGTTGTAGTAGAAATAAGGCTTGTTCTGTCAAATATAACTCTATATATAATGTCGGCTCTATGTTTAGTTATAATTAATGAGTAGATGAATGATTAGGTTTACAAGTAATTTATATATAGTATGCTATACCTAGAGAGTATAAAAGGCTTCAGTTATTTGACGCTATGTTTCCAGGTATATACTTGGTTCACACCCCTAGCTATACCTCTGCAGCTACAGGAGCACTTACATACAGGCAATCATGTTATCATAAATAGTATCATACTATCATAACATCATATGCACCATTATACAATCATATTATTTGGCTAGCATACCTACATATATACATACACATATAACCATATATAGCTATTTCTACCTACCTATTACGTCATTCCTAGTCTCTAGTACCTTTGACACTAACCCCTCCTGGAAGGCCTCATTGGCTGCTACGTCACGACCAGTCAGGCACCAATCACGAACCGCACTGTCTGATCTGTGTGTATATCTCATTGGTACATGATTTCAAAACTAGCATATCACAAGAGGGCCTGATAGATGCAGTGTTGTTCTTGATACATAATGGTGTGCTATGCTATATATATGGGTGTGTGTGTGTGTGTAATAACCAGGACACTGTATGTTTCTATTGGTGGTCCTGAGACCAATTATGCAATCAAGAGGGAATATAATATTTTAATGGGCTTCAGTTACATATTTACCATATTGATACAAATAAATAAGAACAAAAAGTCTAGAATACTTGAATTATCCGAGATAAAAGGGAGCAACAATGGAATGGAGATATTGATAATTGAGCCAAGTACAAGAAAAGAAAATTTTAAAATTTTAAAACTAGAATGGTAATTGATGTCAAAGTAACTAGATTATTTCCTAATAAAGAAAATATAAGTTATAGAAAGAGACAGGTAGGGGGGAAAGATGCTCACTTTATTACTCGGGGTAGACGGGCCAAGGTTCCCACATCTGCTGCAATACCCATGCCTACTTCCTACACACACCCAATCACCAATCAGATTGCTGTAAGTTCACCAGATCATCATTCTACCAAAGAATGAGGTGTATAGTACCTACCTTCACACTAAACTTAGTGTCATTAGAGCAATATCGTATATCACAGGCTGTAATGCAATCAACACCTAGTGAAAAAGCAAGAGAGAGGTTAGGGAACCAATAAAAATGGGAAGGTTGGGAATAATATCTCTTACTGGTACTTACACACAATACTCCACAGAATGTCTAACACAAACCATTCCTTGTTTATTCCTATTTATAAATATCCCCCCCCCACCTCTCTCTCTCTCTCCTCATCCCCCGTTCCCTTATATCCTCCCTTTCTCTCTTATTATATATGGGTCTACTATTACTTTCTATCATTCTCACTCATCCAATAGTAAGACCAAATATCACAACAGACCTACAGCTCTTCCCCCCTATTGGTGAGCAATACTAGCAGTTGATTGGTAAATTAAGTTGGGGCAAAAGGTGGCTAAACTTACCTGCACCCACACAATAGCGATGAATGGCAGCTATGACTGGTTTAGGACACTGCTCTATGGCTGTCATTCCCTCTTGATAATTCTAATTGGTAGACCGGAGGGGGTAACAGGGCTCAGTTTCCCATGTTTTGTCTATATATTTAAAACTATATCTACCTCTATCTCTCTATTTTCTACATGTATATATCACACTCACCTTAATAACGCCGTTTAGCATGTAAGCCTTCCTAGCAGGGTCTTTAGCCTGGATCTTGGAAGAAAGACCCATAAATAACTCTACTGCAAAGAGAAAGAAAGAGAAAGAGGGAAGGAAAATAGAAAGATAAATACTAAAACAATAAAATAAACACCAAGTATGTCGACTTAGAGCCTTACAGTGATTGCATATACTGCTATCATATATATGTATGTCTACTTATATAAAAATGTATAATCGTACTCTCATAAACCCTTCTAGGCTCAGGAGTTTACATAAATCTATTAAAGGTAAGTGTTTGTATATAGTTGATATTATGGGATAATTCAATAAATATATGATTGGCGGTGCTTATTAGCCCTTCAACTATATATATATATATATATGTATAGGTATATATATTTGAATATATAAATATATACATATGGCTGGGGTATGAGTCAATAGTGACGTATGCAAACCTACAATCTATTCCCGCACAGAAGTTCTTGCCCTGTCCTGAAAGCACGATGGCCCGAACCATTGGGTCTGATCCGGCCCGTTTGAATACATCTCGTATTTCAGTCCACATTCTGTGAAAAGCAATCAACGTAAGCCTATGTCATAGGTCACTCTTTGCATCTTGTTTAACTTGCATCCTTGTGCTAACTTATTGATTTTTTATGTACCATCAAATATGCATACATACATATACAGGCATACATACTACCATGCATACTATCATATATATTTCCATACTATCATACATACATATATGTATTCATATAAAGTATATGTACAAGTAAATTGGCATGCATACAAACAAACATATCCACAGATGGGCTTAGATAAAGAAAAAATGCATATATAAACAATTACATACTTATATAAAATAAATAAAAATAAAAAACATGCGAATAGTCATAAACATAGTCATGCACACGTATTAAAAATGTCTATTCATTTCACTGAGGACTATATGTTAACATATACGATATAACACAAAAACGTACAAATAGATCACCAATAATGTCATGTTGACACATATATAGCTGTATATGCAGACGCATATATAGAAAGTGTAAACATACATGAACATATAATCGAATATGCATGCATAATCACATCCTCATAAATATATATGCATACACTTGTACGTAAATGCACACTCCCCCACTCTCTCACACTCATTCCTATGTTAATTCTTACACGTCATTAATGCAATTAGCCTTATTAGGCCTATTTAATTCTATATGTAGGACATAGGGGCTAGGAATCCCTGCCAATAGGGCCGTGTAACCCTCATACCCAGTCCACGAGGCTGCAAAAGAGGGTTAGAGTGTGGGTAAATATCAGGTCTTTCCGTTATCACTCAACGGCAGTATGTTGTGGAAGTATGTCACAAACTAATAGTGCTTCAAGTAAGTAATATCAATATTGTGCTCGTGTATGTTGATATGAAAATTATATGCGACCTGCTGTAGATGATAAGGAAGCCAAATGTCATACTAAGAATAAGGCAAAAATCCCTTATACGCATATATATATATATATGTATATAGATTATGTATATAATGTGTACATGTAGCCTTCCCGTTCTACAACAAGACATTGTACGTTTACTCTATTGCCTGTCATCCTATGACCATTAAAATATACGTAATTATTCCTTGTTAATGATGTCCTTATTCTAGGACGCAACCTACCGGTGGATAGGTAGCGACAACCGAAGCGCTTCCAGAGAAAATGACTTGGAAATGACGAGAGCCTTCTGGTTGCAGTTGTTAATAGCGCCATTTTAACACAGTTTTTCTGAATCTCTTATATTTTTCTGTGTATAATTTTATGTTTATTTGTTTAATGTTATTCTTCTGGAATCAGAAAAATAAAAACTCGCTTCACATAGTTTTGATCGTCCTACAAACAAAAAAACATTAAGTGATAATCAATCAATATGATTGCGTGTAAATATTGCATCGCTTACTATAATAGGAAATCAAATCATTATTGGTCACAAAGTTTTAGGATGGACTAATAGGGATACATAATACAATTGGTGGGAAAGCCGGTGCCTGCTTTTGCTTTGGATAGCAACTAGCAATTCCCCGACTATTTTATCTAAAATAGATATACTAAATCAGTTGAAATCTAAACAGAAAAGACGGTGTGATTGGTTTCTGATTGTATTAATAACAATTGCCTCTGAAATAATTTTAACTCGTTCAGTAAATTTATAATCAAACACTATTATTAAATAATTATTAATAAGTAATAATAAAAATAAAATATTTATAATTAACACCGTACTTTAAATTGTAAAATTGATTTTTTGAACAAGATCCTTTGCCAATAACCTTATCGAATAGAGTTGGTTCGAAAATCTATGTCTGGAATGCCTTCTACTCGCATTTAATTCGTGGATAACAACAATAAAAATATTGGTATTACATAGTGATCAGTAACCAATGGAAAAATCATATGGCTCATATATCCCTAAATAATATTCTTTATTATAATAACCGACCCATCAGATCTATTACCACCGATTTTACATTTAACTATAGTCCAACAAAAGTATATGATTTTATTATCTACGAATGTAGGAGCTGACCTAGGAAACCTTTTGTCCTTCATTTATATTTATGTATTTCTGTTCTACCCGGGTGTCAATTGCTTATTTGCTTAGGTGTTCCATAATAATGTTGTAAAGCTATTATTTTTCCAATCGGTAGTAGTCCACGTGGCCTTGGGAACTAAATAGACCTGTATCCGTAAAGCTGGCAACGTACCAAACTCAATATAGCAATGATACCCGCGTCCTTTTAATAAATATAGATTTGATAGACCTGAAAATCAAAACATTTTTTATTCGTGTTAGCTTTAATATAAAAAAATTCTGCATGTACTATGTGGATTTCTATGTTGTGTGTGTCGATTTACATATACAGGTGAGAATCTTAACGTATATATCTCTGTTGGTACATAGGATATAGAGGGGATAAGTGATACGTTTATTTTTTATTTATACAGTTGGTTTAAAAGTATAACATTACAATACTGTGAATATCTTGCAATTATTGCCACAGTATTGATTACTGTATACTATATTGCTCAGCCTTGGGGTTGACTCCCAAAACATAGCCTACAAAGTCATTTCTAGGTCTTTATCGATCATGAACGTCAATTAAGTATAAGGTTTAAAAACAATGTTTACTATGGCATTAGTACACTCTATTCATCTCTTTATTTTAAAACTTACTGTTATTATAGCTATACATATGCAAATTCTCTAATCTACACGCTGCAAATTTTATAATGAAAAGGAAATAAACTGATGGTGCTAAGATATAAGATGTTTTAAATATTCGACCCTAACAGTGGGTCGGTACTTACTAGTATATATATATTGACAAACATTATTTATTTATTTATTGTTGTTATTTTTACACAACATACACTCCTGAGTATGTATACTTGGCTTGGGTGTTGTATTCATTTAGTAGGTTTAAATATATAAACTGCCTACCCATACATTTATCTATTAAACTTAATTAAAAAAAATTGGTATTCTTGTCCAATATTTAATAAAAGAAGAGTGGAAAATAGATATGACGACTGGTCGAATTGGTTAGTTTCCGCATCTCTGTCGATTGAAACTTCCAAAAAAAATGTAGGCATCTTAAATCCATATATAAAATACATATAGTCCATTAGAGGAGTATTATATTATGTTACAAGATCGCTAACCACAGATGAATAAGCAGCTTCGATCGAGGCGCAGATAATAAATAGATCAATGGTCGTGATTCAAGATTAGTTAGTTGCATAATGATTTGGCTGCATAATGACTTAATAATATTTTTCAACCTGATAGATTGATTTGTCAATACGTAATGTACGAACAGTTACACCAATGAGGTAACTAGCTAAAGAACCATATAGGAAGGAGATATTAGTATTGGATTATCAAGATAAAGTGAAACGAGTATAAATATAAACTGTAATAACTAATAAAGGCCCCGGTCGTTCCTCTTGGTGTTCGGCGCCCCGCTCATACATACGCAATGAAAATAGCAAAACACGAAGTTCTCGTAAGCGCATACAAAAATATTTTACATTGAATGAAATATTTGTAATAATCACATTGTTATGAAAATGTCTAGTACATCGTTGGTAGTCACGTATGATAATCAGTGTTCAGGCATCTCGCTCGTTCAGAAGTAGGAAAACTGCATACTGACACCAGATAGGGATAATAGTATTTATTTACATAGTAACATATAATTACTACAGCCAGTTACCTAGGGAGTTGGTATATGGGTCTTCTATAGAGCCTCCATCACAACAACTGAGTCTTAAAGACAGATTTGATCAAGCAGCTATTACTAACGCTGGTCAAGCAATATGAACCACTACCAGTTATACAATTGAAGATTCCGACAGCTATGTACAAGTCGATAGAACTGACACATTTTGATATATTATTTCATTAATCAACTATCAGCTTACAGCATTAAATTTTAAATAAATATAAGCGTCAAAGGAGATTTAAACCTTAAGGTAAATCTAAACAAAATATACTCATTCATAGATATTAACACTCAATCCACTCATTGATGTGTCCAAATAATAGTTAAAGCCATCAACAACAGATTGATCCCAATTTACCCAACGTATGGTAGTGTTTGTGTGAAAGCACCATATACGGCTCCTCGGACATGCCCTTCTTTTTTAGAATTTGTCGAAAACAAGCGAGGAATAATGATGCTTTACCAGTCGGCATCACTTTGATTCTTATTTCACTGTGCTGTGTCTGTCGTGCATGCTGAATGGCTTTGACCACTAGAAAATCTGTCACTCCAAATACACTCTCATCATCTACTTCAAATATACAGTCGCCAACCCTTAATCCAACCTTTTCTGCAAGAGAACCTTCACCAATATATTGAATCTGTGAATTGGAATATAGAAATCCCAATTGATCGGCATTAGCATTATTCACTACAGGAGGTAATGTGATGGTACGAAAGAGAGGTGCATCTGACACGGATATACGGAGTTTTCTGCCCTGGTCAATCAATATATGTACATCTGCTGGCCTCATTCCGTCAACATCATGTCCATTAATGTTGGTGATCTGAGAGAAAGAAAAAAAGGTGGAAAAGTTAGGATAACGTAGGATAATATAGAACGAGTAGGTGCGTATGTATTCGTATAATTTGCAGTACATGTTACGGTTGTGTGTCAAGATATAAATGTGTATAAAGATAAATGTTATGAATAATGAAAATCAGGATACGCTCAGTGGACTGACTATGAAATAAATTCCTAAAGAAAAATGCTAAGTAAAATAAACGTCTCAACACTTAATTGTCAAGGGTAACCAGCCTCACCCCAGTACATAAAAAGATACTGAAATCCATATCGAAACCACTGCATTGCAAAACTACTTTAAGTGTAATATAAAGTTTTAAAAATAACCTTACCTGATCGCCAAAACCCAGACCACAACGATATGCAACTGAAGGTATGTATGTAAATTGCACATCAGGTACCCAACCGACATACAACAACCCATCCACAAAGAAAAGAATGGCGCCGAATTTCTCCTGATCCCCTTTAGACACTTTAAGTTCTCGTCGCAGGGGACGGCATAATGCTTCACAATCATATGGGGGTTTGCACTTGGGTTCCATTGGCATTATTGAATAAACCCTAAAGTTATACAATGCTAATTTAAGAAGTATTTAATTGCAACCACACGATAAAGCTGCAGTACTAATATGCACAGAAATTGTGTTATGGTATGCTATTATACTCCGGTTATAGTTCGTTCTAGGGGGTTCTTTTGAAAACCTCACCACAATTTCAACTCGAATTTTAATATCTTGGTGAAAATTTAAAAACAACTTTTCGGGTTTATTATATTAATAAATTTACATCATCATAACAATAAAAAATTAAAATACATTATTAATTATTAATTGATTTTTGATATGTTAAGCGTCATATGCATGCATATAAACCTGTAGTCTCTATGAACAACAATTTGTAAATTGTGAAAAAATATAAGACAGTAACTATAATAGAGCCTTGCGAAAACTGGCAATATTTGTCCGGCCTGTGAAGTATATAATGTGGAAATGATAAATTATCTTTTAAAAATATATTTTGGCGTTTATAAATACTCTTCGTTGGAAAATACTCCAAAACAATTTTTTTATACAAGCACCTTTTAATCTATAATGAAACTTATCTGTAGTTCAACTATTTTTAGAGCATAAAAACGTAAATTACCATCGGCTTTGCAAGTTGGTGGTGAAAACCCATTTCGAAACAGGAGTAAAGATCATATGAGTGTAGGCGACAGTTTCTTGTAATTGATAGTGTTTGACAAGTAATTCCTATTATGTGCGCCATCCTCCTGCAATTTAAAATGTTTGCCAAGTAATTTATATTATGTGCACCAAAACTTTGCTACCTTTAATTAGTATTAAATTTGTGGCGACAATAAATATGCACCTGATTTGTCATGAAATGTTTTACTCCGATCTATAGTGCGTAATCCGATGGCTTTACTATGACCCTTGCTCAGCTCTGTGAGCATTGGGTCAAAACCCATTGACTATGAGATTTTAATGTTTTATATGTATGGGCTTTGTAGGAGAGAATGTTAATATAGTGGATGGTAACGATTTATTTGCTCTTAAAGTTTCACGCAAATTAGGAAAAACTATATTATCTGAAATTACTACCTAAGTATTAGGATAATTGTGCAGATAAACTTTTGTGTGTAAGACCATAGCCTGCTACCTATATTGTAACTGTTTATTGTACTATGACTGTATGTATTTAGATCTTTGCTGTTTACGTGCCTTCTGGAACAAAACAAACCTACTTGTTAATTAATACTACAGATAAACACTTATAACGATAAGAAAAACAAATTGAAAGGAAAGCAGGTGTCTAAAAATAAAAGCCCCAACTATTGAAGCAATAATTGTAATCTAGTCAATTGTCACAAAATGATGTCTTCTCTTGACAAAATGAAAACTTCTGTAGGAGCTATCCTTAACTTAATACTAATAAATTATTTTCAATTACCCGGTAGAGTGAAGTAAAAACAAAAATGGAAAAATATGTATTTACAAAATAAAAGGAGAAAGACCTCCAGCCAAAGGGGATTGAAAATAACCGATAAAAAAAAAGTTGATATGATAAAAGGGCATCATGTGAATATTATAACTTGAATTCGTTAAAACTGATAACTAAAAAGAGCACACAAGCTAGACATATAAGGATAAATAGAGAAAAGAAGCCCTTTTCAGTGATCCGAAGGGAATCGTCATAAGCTCGTCATAAGCCTTGTGGGGGTACTATTCAATCTCACTCTTCTCTCTTACAGTGTTAAGCTATGCAATTCAGAGGTATATCAAGTGTGTGGCTATAGGTTAGGGCAGGTCCCCGCCTATGAGCACACTTCCTTTCTCACCAACATGATTGATCAACAGGCCAGTCCCTGGTAAAGTGTAAACTGGGAGTGAGCCGCACAAGCCGAGAAAAGAGGGGAAGATGCTGGTGAATGTAGATAATATGAAGACCATTATTTAAATACATGTAAAACACATTGAGCAATATTCTCCACCACAAGGGAAAGTAACGGGATAACTATAAGGATTCCACTGGCCTCAAAAGAAAGGAATGTGAATTGATGACTAATGGCAATTTAAACACGAGCCAGCCGTAATTGCAGTATATATGTATGCATTGTTCTGGAAAGAAGTCAGGGGAATAGGTAATAATGCTTTATAATACAAAATTGCATAGCTGCTTGATAGTAGAAGGTGCTTGGTCGTGCATATTTTAATAAAATTGTAAGAAACAGAAATCATGGTGGGTTGAAAATGAATCCATCAGGAAAAATACTTAGTACCATTCTATTGGTGTTAAACGGCAATCCAAGATTTTATCAAAATAGAACCAGCCAATGGTAGAGATCCTGCAATTCTATTTCAGATCATGTTAAGCCGTGCACACAACTGCACTTTTTTAATAATCAAAATACGTGATCTGTACTCCGTGTATGCAAAGGGAAATGTTAAAACACCCCTTAATTTAGTATGCTCTCTTCTTTTAAGCGAATATAAGTCACAAGAGCGCTCGTGTCTTTACTTATTATTCCCAACAGAAATTATCATTTTGTACGTGTGCTAGCCTAATTAACAAGTAGAAAACAAATATTATTAAACGTGCATGCACGACAGTTTGGAAAAATGCACAATGTTAAAAACCGTACAACCTCATATGCTTAATATAACTATCTGGTACTGTTGATAAATTCTTTGTAGAAGTATCTTTCGCCGGGCTAGCGGTAGAAATAACTAATTGATATGCTCCGTCTTCAAGGCTCAGGTGAAGTCGAGAGGTGCTATAGAAAGCGTGTATGCGGAATCGCTAGGCAATTGGCTGTTTAATGATACCTCTGTTCTAGTTCAGATAAAATCGATGCTTTGATGCTCTTAGGTGCTAATGTAGATATTGAGCCCGATAAATAAGAGGTACCATATTCTGATGTAAATGATAGCTATTGTTAATATTTAATGCTAGTAAACAGCTCTATGATTTCTAAAGAGGGACAAGATATCTGTTTAAGAACATTCAGTAGTGATAATAGCTATCATTTACATCAGAATATGATATCTCTTATTTATCGGGCTCAATATCTACATTAGCATTTAAACGCATCAAAACGACAATTCCCTCTGAACTAGAACAAAGGTATAATTACGACAGCTAGTTACCTAGAGAGTCTGCATACGCGCCTTTTATAGTACCCCTACGACTTCATCTGAGTCTTGAAGACAGATTATATTAACTAGTTATTTTTACCACTAGCTCGGCAAAAAATACTTTTAAAAAGAATTAATCATCAGTAACATATCGTTATAGGGTTGTGGGCCTAACACGCTTCCACTGCATCACTCTGCTCCAGTACACTGTTTGTGCAATGCATTGCACCGCCACCCATGCAATATATTACATCAAATCTGCCATTGTGCTACTTTGCTCCACACAGGGCGACGAGACACCGGCCCTACAGGACAATCAGCCTCTTGTACTTACAGCACGGTGAACCTCTCACTCTACCTTTCCTATTCGCGGGAACAACGGATTTGACAACACGTGCATCAGCTCCAGTCAATTCCTTTGCACACCCTAGTTTTTCGATCGTCCTTCGAAAAGAACCTGCTAGCTCATGGTTGGTTTAGTTAAGAGGCCTGTTAAACAATTTTCCATTGACTACCCGAGACAACCATTACTAGACACATCTAGTACAGAGACGATGGCTACAAAACATCAGACGTCCGTGTTTAAGTCCCGGTTTTACGAGACTCCATTATGAGCATTTGCATTAATGATAAAATTAGCTAAAAAGCCATTCAAATAAGGATATGATAGTATTACATTATCGAGACAAGAACAGATAATTCTAGTGGGTCTCGGTGGTCTTCCGTGAATTGTATTAGTCAATAAGGATCTTTACGATCGGCCCCATTTACGTTGATAAACAAACACACCTACAATTGACATGCGCAATAAACAAAGGTCGGAAAAGATATAAGGGAACGGAAACAACTAATAAGCGCCCCGGTACATTTGGGCATATGCGGTAACCCCGTATACCTGTACACATGTATAATACTGATATGAGCAAATACGAATACGTTCGCGACACACAAAGCTTTGCATTCATTTATTACTTGTTAAGTAATATTATAATATATATATATATAGTCCTATTATACAACAATCAATTGGTAACCCTAAAGGCAGCACAAAAGTCAGTAGAAGTACCACAAATTGCTATACTTAACATCTAAATCAATACCAATTTTGAAAATTATATCGTAAGAACAAACACAATAAGGTCAATATGAGACTATTTCCTCCGCCTAGAGCCTCTTGAGGGTCAGAAAGAGGGTGTAGCACTACCTCTTGTACTATCACTTAAGGCCATGCAGCTTAATATAACCCCATAAATTCATATTTTAATAATAGGACTAGTATCTGTTGTACTGGGTTCTATCTGGCTGTCGTCGTCAGGTAAAGGGCGGGCTAAAGATCTAGCTAGCTGCTCTGAAAACTCACTCTGTTATTCAATAAATATAGAAGCTTTTATCTTCTTACTTGATGATTTATTTGATAAGTAATAGCTGTAATCCAATTGTGGCTGTGTTTATATAGTTACGGTTTTATTATTATTATCAGAAGAATCAACAGCAGACTCAACTAGTTGGCCTTCTTGTAAAGTGTCTAGATTATTTACTTTAACTTCTTTGGCAACCTTAAACCAAATATGAAAAAAAAACGTAAAGCACATGAATTGAACAGTAAATACTGACGATTAAGGACAGTGTTTTTCATTGGTAGTCTTTATTTCTTTTATACTTTTCCGACCTTTGTTTACAAGGGTTCTTAGAAACGCAGGTGCTAATTTTGGTTAACACTCGCATAGCTGTATTCAATAACCTAAGGGACCAATCATAAATACTCTTATTGGCTAATACAATTCATGAAAGATCACAGAGACCCACTAGGAATATCAGATCTTATCTCGATGATCTGACCTTATTTGGATGAGTCATTAGCTAATTTATCGATTAAGTGTTTACAAACTATGTATCAACAAATCAATTTAAACTACGTGGCTATTCGGAGTTAACCCTTCTTGTAACATAAAGGAATAAGCTGTAGAAAAAAAAAAGGCATTGAACACTTGCGTTCCAACAGTATTTTCATTCTGTCAAGAATAACGGTGAGCCATTAGGAATCTGTAAAGTTAGAAACCCATCTAAATATAGCTACATATATAATGTGGTGCAAAATAGCTGTAGTATGCATCAACTAACAACTTCAGGATAGCCGATTAATAACTTTTTCAATAGCTAATAATCATAATCATATTATTAAGTTATATATATATATATATATATATATACTATAATATGTTACATTGAAAAACTATAAAAATGCTCTATCTTGATAATATTCACCGTTTTTCTGCAGTTGTACCGAATAAAGTTCCTTTACCTTTCTTTAATTCTCTGTTTGCAGATGCGACTCTGATCCAAAGATAAGTGAGATAAAAACCGCACAGACAAAAACCAACGGCATTTCCGTATTGAATAAGAATAATAGTACCTGTTTATAAAAATAACTGGCTATTCTGTCTTATCCCAAAGCAATATTACCACCCTATAAGTGATATTCAAATTAAAGAAAAGGGCCTGTCAGCAGCATCATATGGGATATTATTTATTGCCATTTATTATTATTCTTGTTGTTGTTATTTTCATTTTTAATTAACATTTTTTAATTGGTCTTTGAAGCTAGTCGTGGATTTTCTTTAACCTCCTACTAGTCTAGTAATAAGCAGTCTTGGATTGCTTTACCAAGTCATTATTAATTGATTGCTTTACAATCTTATATCTTATAGCACAATGTTAATCACTAAAAAGCAGATTAAAAGGGGTTTAAACTAAATCTAATAGGTAGGTTTAAGCGGTATATTTAAAATAAAATAAATAATATATTGGAAATAAAATTAGTATCTTCCGTACTAAGTTCTATTTGGCTTAAAATTTTCCTATCTACTCGTAGTTGATCTAGATATATAATTAGGCGAGGAACAAACTAAAGCCCTCGTAAATTCTGCTTGCAGTACACACAATTGTTCTGTGTTCCGAGACGTTTTAAATATTTTGCCTTGCAACTTGCAATGCATGTAACTACTATTACCTAAGCCCCTATGTACGTATTTGGGCACAACGCAAGTATCTTCTAATAGTTCGACTGGACTAAAATTGACTAGTTGACCTTCTAGTAAAGAATTTGGTTAATAAATTTCAATTACTTGAAAAACAAAAAAATAATATAAATGGGCAATGAGACAAGTACATAAATTTCCGGGAAAACATTGAAAATTATGGATGTCTGAAAAGAGTCAATGTTGACAACTGAAAACTGTAACTTTGTTGTTGATGATAAATTATTATATATGTTTTTTTCTATGAAGTATTGCTTTGATTCCACACATCCTCTTAAAACTGAAACAACCAATATGCTTTTGTTTTAAGCTCTTAATGACTTTGGACTCAAGTATTTCTACTCTATTTAATTCAAAATAACTCGCTAATCATTACTTAAAATAATTGAACTGACTTTCTGCTATTAACATCGAAGATTATTCTATAAGCTAGTCGGCTTATCAGCACTTACCGTTAAGTCATGGGTCAATAAGGGAAATAATTGCTAACGATTTTCTATTAAATTTTATTAGTCAATATACTGAATGCATGATGTGATATCAATACAGAATAAGCTATCTACACGTAGTGAACAATTTAGTTCCAACAAAATGTTATATTTTAATACCAAAAGGAGATATGTAAGGCAGGTGAGGGTGCACACGCATATCCTGGGACATTAAATCTAAAAAAAATACGCACAATATATATATATACTAACTTATAAAAACATACAGCGTAAGCCTAGTGTAAGATAACTAAGAGATAGCTAATGTACCTTTGAACAGACACCGACCCAAATTTCTACATAGGTGTCTCACAGTCCTAAATGCAAACTAGCCAAGATTATGATGAAGACTAGAAAATCAATATAACTATCTATATTTTAATTTCATTTGGGGCCTGCTCGGGAGTAACGGAAGTTTTACTTTCTACTTGTTGAGTGGAAAATGATGACAGATTAATGGTTAGACTTTATGCGTCACTTTCAAGACCCTTTTTCTTTCTTTAGAAAATCTTACTATGAAACACTAGCTTGATCTATTAAAAAGAATTGGGCACTAGCTTTGGTGCCCGGGTCAAGGCTGATTAAAGTGAGTTTTGAGTTTCCTTTCTCTTTTTCCTATTTTCACGAAGTAATATTGGTGTCTATTGATCCATGTACAACTTGTTACACTTAATCGCGCGATTGGAATTAGCTATAGAAGTCAGTCAATATTTTGTTACTTGTTTGTTTGTTTACTTTTAAATCAATAAATGTATTTGTAGTTTATTATCTTCAAAGAATTTGTTATTTAAAATACGATATTATTATTGGTTGAACTATAGGATATCGTATTGTAAATATTTATTAAAAAAGAATTAATCGCCAATCAGTTTCTAACCATTGGGTAATAAAATATTTGACTAAAAATATCAAATATCGAGTATACGATTGTCCCATAATAGTTAATAATAGTATATAAGCTTGAAATGGATTAGCCAATAGTGCCCAACTGTAGTAAATTCGAAACTAGGTTGCAATCAATGATGTCAAATAGTACCCGTTTCATCTTATTTCTTCAAGTACTTCAGTTAATAATCAAACTCCTTTTCAAAAGAACCATTTATTATTATTATTATTATTTTTATACTGCACTCAACACTTTACCCTGCATATCGTCAAATGACACGTGTGCCGACTATAGATATATGCTCGAATATAGACTTCAATGGCACTATCTGGATGAGCTTTTGTAATCTCCAATAAACATGCTCTAGATTGTATGTCAATTGACGCATGCAATCAAACGTTAAAGCAAATTTTTTATTTTCCAACATCTATATTTTTTATATTAACACAATTTTCTGTTTAAAAAAAGCTTTAATGTATGTTAAATAATATAGGGATGAGAGAAATTATTAAAACTATTACTAATTCATCTCGATTAACAGTTGGTGGTGCCTCTTCCTTTCCACTTGATTTAATCTATGTATTTGATACTTTATTGGCTAAGCGCCAGGTGTGAAGTTAATATTTAGGTGCAGGATTACTTTTTACTATCATCCTAGGCACATAAAATTAATCGAATAGTAATCTGGGCGATACGATTAACGCGAAATACATACAATTATTGCGACTTAAGTACAAAATTCTAATTTCCTTTCATTTTTTTTTAGTTTTAGTATTTTTAATTATTAGAATCATCACAATCAAGTATTTATGCAACTATTGCTGTAACTGCGAGTGAGTACAAAAATATCCATCAAATTTACCTCTCTTGGCGCTGCAACAAGTACATCGGCACATTTTGATTCGCGAAGCACGCACCCGAAGCAATAGTTAGCTTGATCGTCCCGAATATATCGAATATATAAACTACAGGTGGCTCTCATCAACTTTTGTCTCAAAATTGTCATTTAGGGTATCTGAAGACTCCTTATCTTTAGCAAAAACCATAAGCACATTCATTAACACATATACAAACAGCTAGGCTATTTATTTCCTTCTTGCTCTATTAAAACACATTTGCAGACATTGTTCTTTAACCCACCTCACCCCACCTCATCGCTATTATGTACCAATATCAACCAACTCAGCAGCAGCAGCAGCAGCAGCAGCAACAGCAGGGGCCTTACCCAGGCCAGCCTCATAATAACTACCAAATTCCCCAGAGCCAACAATCTGCACCTCAATATGGCTACCAACCTCCTACCCTGGACTATCAACAGGCACCGGCACAGCCCCAGGAGATGACGTACCATATGGGCCACCAGCCAGTGTCCAATTATCAGCCGCAGTACATGCAGGGACCACCCCAACCCCAGCCAATGATGATATCCCATCCA
>NAOQ01000353.1:65073-81515 GCA_002751075.1 Ichthyophonus hoferi
TCAGGCACCTCAATATGGCTACCAACCTCCTACCCTGGACTATCAACAGGCACCGGCACAGCCCCAGGAGATGACGTACCATATGGGCCACCAGCCAGTGTCCAATTATCAGCCGCAGTACATGCAGGGACCACCCCAACCCCAGCCAATGATGATATCCCATCCACAGGCATCTCACTACTCCTCTATGGGACCCTCTCCTCAGTACACTAATCCCCAGCCCCAGTACACTAGTCCACAGAACACGTACAAGCCCCTGCAGCCTCAATATCCTTCTTTTCCTGACCAAAACACAAGCTATGTACCCTCAGCCCCATCCCAGTTGTCAAGTACGGCTATGTCGTACTCTCCTCCACACCTCTCCCCAAACTTCTCTCCAAACCAGCAGCCTAAAAACGGTAGGACAAATGGCGACGTCGATTCTGCCCCGCAAGGCCTTATCAGCCTTAACCTGACCGGTCTTGCCAACTCTTTTCCATCTCCCCCGCCCTCTCAATCTTCTTTACTCTCTTCAAAAAACAACAGCCGTCATACTGCTCTTGTTCGTGTACAGGGAAATTCTTCTACAAAATCTGGGAGCAATCCAACCATTCCAGACGTCCTGCCCATGCCAAAGAATTCCAATACTAAAGCAACAGTAAAAACATCGTCTTCACTTGTTCGTATCCCTCCTAGGCCTACTACCCCTTCTATGCCTGCAACTAATATTTTCACGGAAACTTCAGCCCTGGATTTTACCATGGATAAGGTATGTGCCATTTATTCGTTTTTTAAAAAATAACATATTTATTATGTTATATTTTTTATTCGTTGACTTTACAATAAAACCTACTAGGACATTTCAAATCTTTTACCATTGCACTATTCTTGCACTAGTATATTAGTATATTATAGTTAGATAGATGTATGCATACTTGATATTATACTTAACGGAAAATACTTAGTTGGGGGTACAATAGTGCGATAGCACATCACGTATGTGTGAATGGATAGCTTAAAATTGATGATTTCTAAAGTTTATTATTAAATATATGATATACATACTTGTCGACGTACTTTTGATTTATTTATTTTTGTTTCTCCTCCTTCCTACTACTACCTTTTCAATATATTATATTATATATATATATATATATATATATTACATTACATCTTATTATGTACAATATATTAACAGGCTATTTATTTTATGTCATTGGTATCTTGCATTTAGTAATTATAAGCGGTTTAACTTATTAACTTGATACACAAAGGTATTCCTATACATATTTAACTATATTTTATAGAGGGTATTAACAAATATATTCATTGATCAAATTATTCTTACTCTTCTCTTTTGTCTTCGGCACAAATCATTTTCCGCAACCAACATACACTATCAATAATACAACGTAGCTAAATTTACACAAATAATCTTTTTACAGGGTGACACACACCATGTTAATAGTAGTGTTCTAGCTCGAATTAATGCGTTGAAAATCTCCCATCCTGGCTATGACGATAATAAAGTGAACATGGCGTATAGAAAAGCAATTGCAGCCCTTGTAGAATTGCAAGACAATATACAGAAAGAGCATAAAAGTGATTGCAAGAACATTGTGAAAAAACTTAATAAGGGTGATTTGCAAGCCCTAGACGAGTATAAACCATTGTTAAAAAAGGCTTACATGGTAAGTAATAACAATTTTTTGTTTTTTTATTATTTTTAGGTATCTTGAAAATTAAAACTTTAATACTATCCTCTCTCTATTATTCACTCCTCTTCACTAAGCCTCCATTTCATTAAGTCACCATAAATTTAATGATTTTTATTTCATTTAATTGAAGACAAGATCATCTTCCACATTATCTCTTATTAACCCACCATATCCTATTATATTCTATCTATTGTAATCAAAGTTGTATATGTATTTTATATTAAACTGATCATATCCTTATTACTCTTTCTAGATGAAGTTGCGCACAGAGCGTATAATCTACGATGAATGGCATTCCACTGAGAGAGGTCTCTTCCAAAAGTATCTTGAAAAGGCAATGGCCAGGGTTGGAAAAAATTATAAGGCCCGCCCAGGTGAATTTGAAGAGGTTATCCAGAGAATGGACAAGGAAAGAAAGGAAATGGAACAAAAACAGATGAAACAAATGAAGATATTTGTTGATGTCTCAGAACAATTGATTAAGGAGTGCATGTTGTAGTGGGGATTTGTGTGCGTATGTGTACAACGCTGTAAAATATTATTTAATCTGTTTTTAGTTGCAGTGATCACATACGGCTTATTGATATAATTTTGAGGGTAGTTTCAAGGCTGATAAATAAAACTTAACAGAAAAAACTATAGATAAAAATATTGCAACAATGTAAAGCGGTGAAATATTCATGTTATCTTACTGTTTATATTTATAATTGGAGTTGGTGAGATCTACTTCTTGATTTTAACCTATGCGGTAATTAGTTCATCCATGCTTAGAATAGCAGGCAACTATTGCAAAAAATAATTTTTGATATAAACTATATAGCCATTTTTCACCAACACTACGGAATCAAGAGTCCAAATCTATGCCAGACGGAACCTTTTTATACTTTCTAAATATAACATTATGCATATATATATGTTTGTGTGTATATATAATACTTCAGAACCCAGTATTAATTAAATAATTAATTAAAACCATAGTTATTTTTCCTAAGCTGTATATGTAGTTATATTTGATATCACTATGATTTACTAGCATAACTTAAATTATTTATGCACTATATCTATATAAGGTCAAATGATTATAAATATGACGCTATTTTGTGTACATTAAAGAAGAAAACTTAATTAATACTGTATATTGGAAGAAAAAAAAGAGAGGTTCCGAAAATACTGTGCTGATGTGGGAGATACTGTGTACGTGTTGGTAGTACTGAATATATACATGGGATGTAAAACCTCAACTTATGTACTTTATTATCCCGCCTGGTTTAGTTAATGAATTAATCAATTAAAGTTAATTAATATATCTATGTAATTATCGCAGTATTTCTGGAGTTGATTTGATTATTTCCTAGATAGCAGTATGCTCACTTGTAACAAAGTCTATATTTGGAGTGAAACTCTGTTATTATCAATTACTATCTCCTTTTTTACCTCAACTAATAATATATACTGCCTACCTGCATTTATCTACCTATTTACGTAAGACACACTATCCTCTTTGTGCATTATCAACATATATTTAATTATCCTTTCATACCTATTAGTATCCCTCTGTCATTTTTTGTAGTCTTTTGCATATCTATTTGGGTTCTTGGTGTACCATTTTCCACATTTTCAAATAATTTATTGTTCTTATTTGCTTCTATCTTTTAGTTTAGTGGTGTTGTATATTTGAAAAAAAATCATAAATCACATTGTAATCATAAGAGATTCAACTACTTATTTATATCAGGTGACCACGCTCAAGATGGTATATAAATATATAATTATATATGTATATATCTACATACTTGAAATAGAAAATTTACAAGTGTTGGTCAAGCACAACAGAATGTACAACATGCTCTATATGTGAATAAACACTCTATGCCTTAAGCAAATATGCTTGTAGATTAATAAAAGCATAATGATTGTTTTTAAAATATTTCATGTACAATATGCAATGTACGAGTGTATAATGTATATTGTTTACATTTTACCTATGTTTTACACGGTTTCCGGAAATGAAATTTTGAAAAGCAATTATGCATGCCACATATGGAATGATAATATTCATACGCCTAGAGCGCATCGTTCTCGTTCTAAAACCTTCTTATTTGTCGGGTTAGCATCAGTATCCAAATTAAGAAGCAATAAATGATTCTTATTCAACACTGCCTACCAATTAGGCCTGCACAAACGTTCCATATTGGTTAATATTATAAAAGAGCCAATTATATGGCCGTATAAAGTTTTGAAATCTTCAATCAGCGTACAGAATTGTGGAATATATTCTAGCCAACCAATCATATTATAAAGTACACTTTACAATTATTTTTAATTTCACAGTTAATTTAATTATTTTATCTCGTTTTATTTTTAGTGTTTATACGTATATAATATATCATTATTATAACATATACAAGAACGAAATTATTCCTCCTTTGCTACCCAACCAACCCATTATATACCTACTATTTTATTTTCTTCAAGTATAGTTATCTATCTACTAGTTTTTTCTAGCATATACTATCAATAAATATTTTTGTAGGATCTCCAACCACCTAATAGCCAACATTGATCTTTATTACAAGGTGGTTATCGCAGGTACATAAAGCTAAACCTAGACATAAACATGAACCTTCCTCCACACACCTGGACTACCCTCTCCCTTCTTGAAACCTTACCCCCTGAACGGCTAGAGATTGTCATAGAGAGGGTATTTAGCGGTCTGCTAGATGTGGCAGGATGTGAACAGAGAGGTAAATGTTTTAAATATATTGAACTGCAGGGGATTGGATAAGGTGATTTGGTTTACTATAGGGAATGGGAACTATAGACTACATAACAATATACTAAGATTAGTTATATATATATATACTAATCTATATTGTCATAGACTAATATATACTTTCACGTGCTTTTACATGCCTCCATACACATACAGACATAAACCAAGAGGAATGCGAATGCACATTGATACAATTACATATACTTACTCATTATACCCTTACATATACACATACATACACTTGTTGCCATGCATCTATGCTTATTCACTTATACAGTACCACACGTGGACGCATAGATACCTGCTTGTATATAGTCTTACATATCTTTATCTACGAACATCTATATACTTTTAATCGCTCTTGATTTACGTTTATGAAACAAGATAATAGAGAAAGCAAATATACTTTTTTTTGACAGTGTTAGTGCACTTGGCAAGGACTTGTATAAAGCAAAAATAAAGGTAATAAGTCATTGTTTAATATATACATGTGTATGTATATATACGTACATACACATACCGACAGAGATCCACAACTACATTTACACAGCTTGTGCTTTTAACATGTATTGAAGAAGGTAACTTCTATATTTTATAAGATTATATTAGGTTGTTCAACTATATATAGAGTTATATATATATCTTTTCTTATTAAGTTTCGGCAATTTAATGAACCAATCTCAATCTGCCTTCAATTGATCGCTATTGATCAGTAGTGTCATTGGATGATGTGACACTGAGTACTGGTATTATTTCTTAGAAGGCATTTGATATTGTTTATATCTCTAACTGCATATCTACATGTATGCCATATATATCTACTTTCATATCTCTTTATTCATAAGTACTTGTATGCTTGTATACAATACTCAGTATATACACCAAATACACCAAACCTGACTATTAACCAATCAGCCCCTATGAACCATGCCGAGAATGCATGTGAAGAAGCCCTCGCCCAGTTTGTAGTAGAGGCAGTGCGATGCGGATTGGATCCTGAGGGGGTAGAGTAAGTTTACTATAGTTGGACTACGTATATACCTTGAATATGTATATGTATATATGCTGTCATACATACTACTATACTATTCTACTATTATACATATATATTATCCTATATGCAAATGTATATATACTATTGCACAACCTATTATATAATACCATACTATCATATATGTATATATATAACTATGCGAACGCGCTTACATATACATGTATTGTCGATTTTAGCTTGTATAGTAATTATCTCACCCATATTCAGGGTGGCAACCAACTATTACATGCAGATCTTTTAGGATGAAAATTGTATAGCCTTTAGTCAGAATTACTGCAGAATCAAGAGCCCCCATTCTGCCTCATACAAAACCTTTTTAAAAAAAATTAAATGTTTTAAAATTTTAAAATTGTTTGAAATACTTTGATACTTTTTAAATATAGTATTTTATATATAGAATACTTCAGAACTCAGTATTATTTAATGAAACAATTATCAATATAGTTACTTTGTCTATGTTGTATATGTAGCTATATTTAACAGCATATACATAGTGATTTATATTAATATATATATATATATATACCTATATAAATGCATTCATTTGTTACTTTATATATACTTATCTACCAAGTAGTGTGAACTATGGACTTAGATATATATAGACATATTTACACCTACTATATTAGGAAGGAGCTCCAGGCCCACAGCCATCATCCCTGGACAGCCAGTGCCTATCATCACTATAAGACCGAACACAAAGCACTGGTACAATGTGCAACCACCCGTCTATCTGTCCCCCGATTGGTCAATGTCACATGGTCCCTTGACAATAATTTAGATGTAGGTATATCCTATATTTTTCTAGTCTTTTTGTTTGATGAGCAATATCCTTTTCCTTTCTCTTTATCTATCTCCAATGACATATGTTGGAAAGCATAGTGTGTATGAAAGAATATATATATATACCGATAAATGCGAACTAATTATACTAATGTAGATTAAGTCGATGGCCCGTCCCTTATTGGTCATATCATGCCTATAATTAAATTTACTATTTATAATTTATAATTTGATGGTTGCATTAGACCTTTAGCCCACATCTTGTTGTCATTTATTGTCGATATCGTTTACGAGCTAGCAGACTCTGGGAACATATAAAGTTTTGTGTTGCGATGCCATTAAGAAAGAGTGCCTATATGAATCTCATACTATCTCAACCACAACTAGATTGTAGTTAGTAGTTATCACATATATAACACTGCATTTAGCATAAAATTAAAGCCTTCCATATCTATTGCTATGCATATAGGTTTTAACATGTGGTGTCCATAGAGCCATCACCCTGCCAACCAATCGCCTGCCTTATGTAAAGTTCAATTAAAAACCACCAATGGGCCTCGAGAGTTTAATTGCACTATGGAGGAGCTGCAGGTGGGACTCCGCTCGCATACATGTACATATTGATGTCAGGCTTAATTATCAGGGTGGCATGTTTTTTTTTCAATCTAGTTCTAAAATCATCCATTATTCCTAAAAAAAAAGACAAAATATCAACAATATTTTTGCAATATTTATTAATCAGTAGAGCATTTCTGAAGGTTTATACTACTTAAACACGCCTATAATATAATATTTAAGTGTATATAACTGTAATATATCTCATCATGTAAGCGATACACCAATCGTCTGGTGGGGTGAGATGATTATTGCAAGCAAAGAATTTAGGATAAAAACTTTATAGTTTTTATTTGATATCACTACAGAATCAAGATCCTCCAGTCTGTCTCAGACAGAACCTTTTTCTGTTTTCTAAATATAGTATTACATATATATATAGTCACTTCAGAACTCAGCATTAATTAATTAATTAATTATCTCTATAGTTACCTTACCTATGTTGTATATGTCACTATATTTAATAGTTCATACATAGTCAGTCATAATAATAAGTATATAAATATTTTTATGCATATATGTACTTACAAATAAATACAATTATTCGTTACTGCATGTCTAGATGGTTAGCTACGTAAATGCGAACGAATTTCTAGATGCATATTTATATAGTGCTATTTGTCTAACCTTTATGTTTATGTGTTTATATATATATATATATATATATACGATATACGTCTTATGTTTGTATCTTTATCTTTGTTAAGCTTATACATCTCTCTGTCTATATTTTTATACATCTATCTACAGTGATCTCATCTGTATATTGGTGTATATTTCTATTTAGCTAGATAGACTCTTATTTGTACGTACATCTGTTCATTGCTACCTAGACATCTATTGGTTTTCAGATTTCTTAATGATTTTTATCCAATCATCATGTTATTTTTGTCTTATTCAATCATAACACATGTTGGTAATTCACCTTATATAGTTACCCATCTTCGTATAACATCTTGGATTGTTTCTCTGTATGTATTAGTAAGATATATGATGTACTATACAATGGTTAATTAATTTTACAAGGCTTAGACATAATTATATTGGTTTTTCTCTGCATTTATCTCGCACATTGGCTTATTAAATTGCACAGAGAAGCAAATCTAATACCGTTTTGGTATTATTATCACGCATACTTATTGGTATTGATAATCCCACACAGGATTCCTCACATATATATATGCAGGCGTAGGGCCATATCATACTATATCATTATATATTATATCACCCTATGTATTTACATATGTATGTATAGATGTACGTACGTCTTAACACATCTACTTACAATGGTTTCTATCTATACAGGATCTCGTAAACATCTGCAAGGAAGCCCTAAACAGTGTACAGTGTCAAGTCAACAGACTGACATCTCATTAATTTTCATGGCGTCTTTCAATCACTTTATAACTGTTAAAAACCCACCAATGACTATGGTCTCTATAATAGATGCGACTATCCTATTAGCTCTGTCGTCATTATTACTTTCACCGCTCTACCAATTTGATTATAGATGGCATGTCGGGGTTTTAGCCATCTATAGCTTAGCCTGGTTTTTAAAGTGTTCAATGGGCCAATTGGTACCCACTCTAACTCCAATGATATTCAAGTTATCACATCATTGTATTGCCAGTGATTGGCTCCAAATCATATACCTGAAACCTTTAGGAGTGATTACTATCCATATATAATTAATTTACAACTGTGTTGTAGCGATTATGAAACTTTTCTTTCTTTTTCATAAATAGAACGCTTTAAAGAAATTCTTGGAATTTTAATAAATTTATAAACCCCGTTAAATACCAAGTTGGAACCTGATTGGCTACTTTAACCCCCTATGGTTGTCATACTATCTGTCTAAATCCCATGTACCAACCAGGTTTACGTCTTAAATGAATAGTATTATAACTGGCTGTTGTACTCAGTAACAGGAGACAATGAAAGAAATGCCAAAAGTAAAATATTCAATTAATTTGGTATTTCCTTATATAGCTATACTCATTCAATATTATTGGCGATTATTATTACACGTGTAGTCTGGAAAAATAGTTAGCACAATCTATTAGTGTCAAATGACACGTGTAATCTGGAAAAATAGCACAATCTGTTAGTATCAAATGACACGTGTAATCTGGAAAAATAGTTAGCACAATCTATTAGTGTTAAATGAAAACTCAAGATAATTGATTAAAATCGAACCAGCCAATGGCAGAGGCCCTGCGACTATATAGCAAGCCATTTCAAATGCTATATTTTGACTCCAGATAGCACATTGCTCAGGCATTCTGCCTAAGACAAATTCTGTTGACTTGTCTAATAATAATAAAATACGACTTGGCATATCTGTACTCTGTGTATGCAGATGGACACGTTAAAACACCCTTTAATTTAGTATTTTCTCTCCTAAACAAATATAGGTTACAGAAACATTACTGTCTCTACTTATTATTCCCAACAAGAAGCTATTAACTTAATAGCTTATATGCCTTAGAGGTGATAATTGTGCTAATACTAAAAATTGATGTTTTAAAAAATTACCAATAAAATGTAAATTATGTGTTGCATTCCACGATTATTGAGGACATGTTTATGTACTGAGTGTTTATAATGGTGCTTGATAGTAGATTATGGAAGGATGAGCCCACAAGGTTATCAAATATAGTTCAATACATAACATAGGCAAAGTAACTATAGTTAGTGTTAACAAATTATCAATGCTGGGTTCTGAAGTATTCTATATATAAAATGCTATATTTAGATAGTACAAAAATGTAATATCTGAGCCATATTGGAGACTCCTGATTCTGTAATACTGGAACAAAGACTACACAGGTTTATCCCAACTTCTCATGATCTAAAAGTCACTAATACCATACCTAACACCCACATTTATCCTAGGCCCTACTTGTTTTATTGCTTCTCTATGAAATAGGTAGCATATGATATTAATAGTAAAATGAAATGGTCTAGGTCATTGGCAAATTAATTTTAGAAGACTAGCTGATAGTGACCCCTGAATGACTTGGTGACGCACCTCCTCTAACCACGTAAAACCTTAAAATGGATAATAATAAGACGAATACTATTAATATATAGGATATAAGATATCCATATAAGATATAGAATGTAGGATATAGGATATAAGATATACATATAGGATATAGAATATAGGATATAGGATATAAGATATACATATAAGATATACATATAAGATATATAATATAGGATATAAAATATGAAATATGAGATATAAGATATAGGATATAGAATATAGGATATAGAATATAGGATATAGAATATAGGATATAGAATATAAAATACAAGATATATGATACAGAATATATGATATAGTATATAAGATATAAGACATAAGATATAAGATATATCATGCAGGATAAAAGGTATATGATATAGGATATAAGATATATGACGTAAGATATAGGATATTAGATATATGATGCAGGATAAAAGATATATGATGTAGGATAAAAGATATATGATATAGGATATAAGATATATGAGGTAGGATATAGAATGTATGATGTATGATATTAGATATATGATGCAGGATAAAAGATATATGATATAAGATATAAGATATATGACGTAGGATATAGGATGTATGATATGATGTAGGATATTAGATATATGATGGAGGATAAAAGATATATGATATAGGATATAAGATATAACATGTATGATATAAGATATAACATGTATGATATAAAATATAGAATATAGAATATAGGATACAGGATATCATACCATATTATAATTTAATATAATTAATAATCAAAATATAACATAATATAATTAAAAAGAGAATTCTACTATAATTGAATTAACAATAGACTTCTAAAACGATATAGTTAACACATAGGAGCATTGATGGACCACATATTATGTACCACTATATTTAGGTTTTACTATATCAAGATATCTTTATACCACTGTGTATATATACTATATACTAGCAAGTAGTGTAAGATATCTATAGATTACATTGTTTATTTTATGTTTTATTTTATAGGTAATGAAGTCATAGAACCAGTCAATTACCATAAAGAGACCAACATCATCTAATACCTAATCAGGTATTAAATGCCAATGTTGACACCTAATAGCTAATAGCTTATACCAGATAACCTCCAAAGAGATATCATAATATCATTTGCTTTATAATTGCCTAATGATAAACACCCAGTCTGAGAACTTGCAACCTCTTTCGTTCGTAGATCTGAAATTATTTAAAATTATTTAAAATTTAAAATTTTTCAATAAAAGTAACTTAAAACTACGGATCTCTATACTATTTATACTTCCACCCAGGCCACCTTTAGTGAGAAAACAGACTTAATGAGTGGTTAGTAGGCCAGTTAAATGGATTGTTATTGGTTGAACTAATATTAGGTGCACCTGTCCTTTCCCTATAACTATCATACATGGTATCCTCCAATGATTGGACGCATTCAGGTTTACATTTACGGCTTGTGGTCGGCGAGGGCACACCAAACACTACTCTTCCTTCATAGTTTTCGCCTGTATTATTATCCCAATACTCTACACCCATAGCCTGGTAGCAAATTGAAAATGCAAGCTTACGGCCGTGTGTGATATTGATAGGAACAGGGATAACCACGGCAAAGTCATCGTATTCACAGAGAGCGTCGGAGGATTCATACGTGGCGTATATATCACGGTAGGTTCGCCAGTTGTCAACAGTGAATCTGTGGTAAAGGGATAGGTTGGGGTTATGGTGTTAGTGGTGGTGGGAGAGAGAGGGAGGGAAAGAAAGGAGGAAGGATAAAATGAGCGAGTAAGAACATTTCATAGGATAATCACCGTTACTAATAAACATGTAGATAAA
The DNA here is from genome assembly GCA_002751075.1 of Ichthyophonus hoferi. NCBI lineage: Eukaryota > Ichthyosporea > Ichthyophonida > Ichthyophonidae > Ichthyophonus > Ichthyophonus hoferi. Next base: position 76,860 of record NAOQ01000353.1, read on the forward strand.
GAGGGAAAAAAAAACGATAGGTTCAAATAAACATTTCTAGTGTGTTTCATTCTTTCACCATTTGAACATAAACCTAAATACATGTTTAACAATATACCCCTTTCTCGGTCTATCTCTCCGACATATCTATATCATCAATTTAGATGCAAACTCTTCACAAGGACCTAGTGTAACATGCACTGTACCATACATATACATACCATACTATACTGTACTATACTATATACTATACTAGATTAGACTATGCTATAGTATACTGTACATACTACTAGGTGTCTATCATAAACAGAGTTGTCAATACTGTAACGAAGGAGTATGCTACCTCACTCACCTTCCCCTCCCATGTACATATGTAATTAAATACCTCACAACTAACCTAAACCATACACCATAACACAACATAGAATACCTTACCTGGCAAACACTACTTTATGAAAGGCTACATTTTTAACGCGGATTTTTGCCGAGAGTTGTGATGATTTACTATTAAAAGATACGGCAGTCAAGGCAACCATGCCCCAGTTTTCGTTTTCAGTTTCAGTACGCAGTGTAAATGTCAACCATAGTGTGCAAATCTTTCGCATGGAGGCATGATGTGCATCCTTGCGGTGCCCATGCTCACAAGTCACATTACGTCGATCATGGTCATGTTTTATACTGACAAGGGCCAGCTGCTGGAGTTCATGATGTGTGGCCCGCGCATATACTAGTGATGTATTTATTTTGTTAAGATTCTCTGCCAAGGTCTGTAAGCCCCTATTAGAATCCTTTCCTGAAAGATTGATATTAGATAGAAAATCAAGCTCTATAGTCGAAGGTGTACGTGTCCCACACACCACTCCCGCCCCATCCGCCAGTGTCTCTGCGCAAACATTCTTTAAATCTGCATGTTTCTCTTTTTCTTCTGTCTTTTTCATAATACTTGTGAGTTCTGGTCCCCCATTCACATATTTTCGGTCCTTCATTGATGATTTAGGCGTGCCCGCTACTGATATTGTTACGCGTTGGCCGTTGAAATATGGGTTGCAGGCTAATGTTTCATCATCTTTGTCAAACAAACATATACTGTCTAGGGGTATCTCTTTGTCTAACACCTGGTCTGCAAAAAGTACATGTTTGGTTGGCTTCTTTTCTCGTTTTGCTGCATCCACCCAGAGAACAGCTAGGATTCCCTTGGTTGGGCAGTCAAGAAAATTGCTTCGTTGCCATGTCCCTGAACTCCCATTGCTCTTTGCAAGGGAAGACAGAGACGCCATCATTTCAGGCGTTGGGGCCGTGAGGCGTTTGAACGGCTTAGAGGTAGGAAAACACAGCTTGAAAAATTGAAATAAAAACAAAATAAGAAGCGGATAAATACTGTAACCAACAAGAGATTTGTAGTTGTTTACGAAAGGGTATTGCGCGCTTTATGGTGTTGCTAACTAATAAAAATAATACCAAACGCTACAGATCATAATTCGTAAACAACAGTTTTTTTCCGAAACCTATATATGACAGCAACACAAAATACAAAAACCAGAAAATAAAATAAAATATCACCGTACCGATTTGCTCTGAAACAGACTATATATACAGCCATCGATTAGCTGCGGTATTATTTGTTTACTATAATCAAGTAAAATATGAGATATCCCACCATTGTCTAGTGGTAATGTGGGTTCACCAATTAAAGTCAAGAGATAGGTTAGAGCAGAGAAGGAAGGATAGTGTTCTCACGTGATGATTGATAGGCCGACGAACTACTATTTTTCCGTTTATCATGCTATCATAACTAATTTACTTGGAGCACTATCACGTTGGGAATCTATCCTCCATATCTAATCATTATGACTTGATGTTTATTTCAAGATTGCAAGATTGAAATTTGGAGTTTGGGCAATAATAAAAGGTTAATACGCACATGCGGGTGTCATTTGCAAAATGAGAATATATATAGATCTTTACGCCCGCACATACTTATTTTCTTAAGTTTTCTTCCCCATTAAAATCGAATAGGTTTTATTGGTTATATTTTCCATAGGTATGTATTGGGTATATAGTTCTATTTAAATCTATGAGCAGGAGTCGCACCCTTGTCACAGAAAATAGCAATAGCAATCAAGGATTGGTTAGGAATTATTCTTACTGGTTCTTGATAAATCTCACTGATCCATCTCGCCAAAATAAAAAAAGCATGCCACTGGGGCAGTCGTTTCAAACCTTTTAGCCTTATGCATTTATTGGTGAGTTAAATCTTCACTGCGGTCTCCAAAGGAGGTTTTCCCATTCCAAGCCAATCTATTGGTCCATAATAACCCATCAAACACGGATTAGTAGTGGCAAATACGTAACCGTTAAAACCAATCGGGGATGATAAGACGTTGTCCAATGACTATGAATATTGGCAACTAAATCCGATTGATTGAAAAACCGAATAGATTGCTCTTAATATGTCGTATGAGACATTAGTTAGATCGGGTGACGTTATTGGTATTGAGCGTCTAATTTCACCACTTCCGGACAAGCTTTACGTCGCCACATACAAACTGGTGATAAAAAGAAGACTATATTGAATAATATGTAATATATAGAATAGGTGACATATAAGGATTTCTAATATAATATAAAATAGTATGGCACAATAAAATATAATATAAAACTATGTAATGTAGTGTATATAACGTAGTATATTATAATATAATATGATATAATAGAGCCTAGTATTAAAATATAACATAAAACAGTTTAACGTAACACCTATTAATCCCAAGATGACAACTAACAACACGCCGCAGTAAGGGAGCTTCATTAAATCAAAATATTTTTAGAACGATTAATAAGATTATAAAAAATTGTGGTATCAGTAGATGTGTATTATCTATTAATACTTGATTACAATCTCTATCCGCCCATCAAATGCTATCAATTACGAGATGACAACTAACAATTCTGATGTAGTAACGGGACTTCACTTAGTCAATAATTTTAGAACAAGAGTCAACAGACTGTGATTATCATTGGATATGTACTCTCGATGCTTTATTACAAACTCCACCTGCCACCAATAATTGGTGCATATAGACTCGTGTTGATTGACAAATCACAATGTAGGGCTACCGATCCAAGTCCATAGCAACCTAAAATCACTATGACTATTTAGTTTTACAAAAAATAAATAATAACAAAATTCAAAACCTTGCCCAAGGCGTCAATTAAGTATATTTTGAGTTCATTACGTATTATTCAGTGTTTACATAACAAATTTTGGTTAGAATTGATTGTGTTGGCTGTTTAGCAAAGGTTTTAGAGACAGCCACACTTCTCGTCTCTTGTTAGAATATCTACACAAGTCGCCAATTTAGGGTTGATATATCTTCAGGAAGAGGTTCGCATACGCTTAGCAGGGTTCCCTGTTGAGCAAAAAAGGAGAAGATTAGATAGTATAAATGAGTGTGTAAATGTTATATATATATATATATATATATATGCATGTATATATATTGTATTGCTCTACTTATTCAAGCGAACTACTCAGCACCCTTTAAGAACTTCAAACAAAGCATTCCACCAATAGAAAACGAGAAATTACAACTTCAACCAACCAACCTTCAGGTATGTGTTCCTTCTCCTTAGTACTCACGTAAGTGGCGTAGTCAATTACGCTCAATTGCAAATTATCCTGACTATTGGTCGAAGTAATCAGTAATATGTGATTGGATAGGTAATATTGGTTAGATAATGATCATGATCTACGGGCGTTGGGACTATTTTTAATAATCAAGATTTGACTACCTACAGAGCACGGTGATAAAATGGCAATTTTAAAAACTGTGCAATACTACAATTAATTAATTAATTTTAAGAGAAATAAATAGAATAAAAGACAATTAAATAAACAATGATTGGGTTAAAATCATGTGGTACTACCTGGCAAAGTGACTCAAAACCATCGCGGCCTTTTCGTCTGTCTTCACATTGACAAAGCATGATATATCATTGATCCAGTTGATATAAATATCTCCTATACCCTGGAAGGCTAGAATAATAGGATGTAAAATAAGCATGATATTAGATAAATCAGATCTACCTTATCACATTCCAAAAACGTAATAAACAAACACAAGATATTATTGGTATTAGCTTCGAGGACCATAACGAACATATGCCAATAGAGTAGCTCAACAGTTTAGAGGAGGGTAAATCTTGGTCCATTATTCAGGCTGGACATAAAGTGTAGGAGTATGGTGGGATAATATATGATATATTAATGCAATATTGTAACGTAAAAATATCTGAAAATAAGTTTTCTGGTGTTGTCAAACTTATTTTCAATTTCGATTCAGTTACCTACAGTGGTTCGCCCGGATACTAACCAATCAGGTGAATTTTCACATAACTATGCCTTCCGTTACTTAAAAAATACAACCAACCAAATCAATATTAATTGTATTCTGATATAACTAATAAATTTAACTAACAACTAGTCCAATAATAAACGGAAAATCCTCGGCAAGCATCTTTAAAGCCAGAATATTTTCAAAACAAATGTTATAGCACGTTACTTCCAGCCCCACCCATGACATATCTATCTACGATGCTATTATTAGTTTTCATGAGTTATTGGAGCCAGGTAAATTTACGGAGATGAGATATCTTTTTAAGTACCAATAATAACAA
>NAOQ01000354.1:10795-23670 GCA_002751075.1 Ichthyophonus hoferi
ACTATTATACATACTATCACATATACTATCATACATACTATCACTCATACTATCATACATGCTCTCAGATATACTACCAATCAAATATACCATACTATTCTAACCACATATCTATTCCTATTCCTATGCAGATATAAGATTAACAAGGGCCTACGCATAGGTCGGAGGTTGCTTTTAGATGTTCATAACATAGGACTGCCAGCTGCCGTAGAATTTCTTGACACTATTTCTCCTCAGTATATTGCTGATGTTGTTTCCTGGGGTATGATAGTTGTGTAAATTGACTATAAATTTCTTCCCCTTTGGAACCCCCCTAGATCCCATTACATGCTCCTTATACTGCACTCCATACCTTATCTTCTTATATATCTCTATGTTTTTAATGAGTATAGTAATCATATATATATGTGTATAGTCTGTTGATTTGGAATAATATGATATAATATGTTGAGTTAAATTATGTTATGATATTTCATGCCATGCCATGTTATATTATGTTGTATTATGTTGTATTATGCTATGTTATATTATGTCATATTATGTTATTACGTTGTATTATGTCATATTATGTTGTATTATGCTATATTATGTTGTATTATGTTATATTATGTTGTATTATGTTGTATTATGCTATGCTATGCTATGCTATGCTATTATGTTATGTTATGTTATGTCATGTCATATTATCATATTATATTATATTATATTATATTATATTATGCTGTGTTGTATTATGTTGTGATGTACTGTGATGTAATAAAGGAATAGTATAGGTACAGTATTGCTTTTTAATTTTAATGAGCTGACATGATAGGGTGCTATGACTTATTTAGTAATAACGCATCCAATAACTCTAATATACACATACACATACATATATATATCTTTCCTTTTCGATCATATATGCCAATCACATATGCTATTAGTAGGTTTTTTATGCTGTTGTGTAAGTCAGCTCATTAAAATATACGTGATATATTCTTTTAATTAGGTGTAATTTATCCAGGATAATGCCATTATACTATGACCAATACGTAAATCACAGGATAATAGATTCAATTTGGTAGACTAACTGGACTAATCAGATCCAAGAAATGTTTTATTATTAATTATCAACATACATATATTCGTTATTATCACGGACTTACCTTATTTAGTTAGTTATAGACGTCATGCATTACATATAAAAAACCTTGTTTTACTCTCCTCCATGTACACTACTGCTACCCAATAGATTAGTAGAAGGGGAGAGAGTGTAATCTCTATGACCATGTTACATAATGTAATATTTCACCACATAGGTGCTGTGGGTGCGCGCACCACGGAAAGCCAATGTCATCGTGAGCTGGCTTCGGGTATTTCCTGCCCTGTTGGTTTTAAAAATGGTAGGCCACTAAGGAACATTCTATATACTATATTGTATTATATTATATTACCACGCCCCCTGGAAACACGATAAGTCATTTTCGAAAGGGAGCTAGGTGCCTTTCTTTCTCTCTCTCTCTCTCTGTATGTGTGTATATAAGGGGGTAGAGTGGGTAGTGTAAAATGGGTTATTGAACAAGTATTAAGTAGGACAGGGAGAGAGGTAGAATAGGATAAAAAGTAGTAGGAGTAATAGTCCTATGCTATGGGATATTATTTTTTACAAGGGTAATTCTGTTGAACGAGAGTACATTATAATATGTTATATTGGTCATTCTTTCTCTATATATATGATGATTTAGTTGTGTAGATCTATGAATAGCTGAAAGGGAAAGTGAGATTAGTTTGACTTTGTTTCTCCTTAAAGTATGTTGAATGTATATGTATGTACTATGTATTTTAAATGAAACTATATGGATTACCCATCATTATTGTTGCTTACCTAACTGTGCCTGACAAGTAGTGAATAAGAACATATACATATACATATACATATTGATATTTATTTTTGGTTTTTTCATTAACTACTTATAGATCTCACTGCCTCGCTAATTATAGTTAATAAGTTAAGTCCTGACCGATCCTAACAGACATGCTTGCCTTTCATTAAACTGTAATTAGCTCGTCATTCCATTTGAATAAATAAATAAATTAACTAAATAACCGATGATCCATCAGTAGTTAATTAACTCGTTAATTAACTCGTTAATCCTCTCAGGTACAACTGGTGATGTAGGTATTGCAACAGATGCGATTAAAGCCTCTGCATCTCCCCATCACTTCTTAGGGGTCACTAAGCAGGGATTGGCTGCTGTGTTGTCTACCGCTGTAAGTAATCACAATATACTAATAGTTACATATACTTTCACTAATAATAACATTTACATACATATATTTGTCGTTTGCAGTCTATATTATAGTTGTCATCTTGTTTATTTGTGGATGAGAGTTAATAGTGTCAAACAGAAACAAAATAAAATTCAAAGATTTTTATTAGATTATCATTGTAGAAGTAAGAGTATATGTTCTCTCACACGTCACACATAGAGTCCTATTGGAAGCTCTTAATATAACATTGTAAAACTACTTGATAACACAGTTAGTAAGTAATTCATTTAATATAGTTATTAATAGCTTAGAATTATTTACAGACTCAATTAATTATGATTTAAACTATTTTCTCGCGATCTCTATTGGCTATTTAACTATATGCAGCATACCAATCCAGAATCAAATAAGAAATGGAGCCATATTTTTTAATGAACAAATCAACCCACTAATTAATTAATTAATTAAATATTTGAAACCCACACATACAGGGTAATGCATATACCCATCTGATATTAAGAGGGGGAAATACTGGTCCAAATTACGATGAAGTTTCAGTAGAGAAAGCCATTACAGCCTGTGAGAAGGCTGGGGTCAATCCTAGACTAATCATTGATTGTTCCCATGGTAACTCCCTCAAGATACATACCAACCAACCAATTGTCTGTCAGAGTGTGGTAAGTAATATGTGGCTTAATTTTCGGGTGTGTATGTTTTTAGTGGTGGATAAACATTTAAATTAAGATAAAAATAAAAGAAATAGTAATAGGAATAGTAATAATAAATAGATAGAGAGTTAAATAAACTACATGATAATTAAGCTTATTGTTGTATATAGAATGGTAGGTGGACCATCTAAGGGTAGTATATGTGTTACACGATGCATTCATTTATTAGTGAAAGTGATTTTAGTTTTATGAATAGGAGGAGCCAATGCATTCACTTCCAACACTGTAGTTAAATATATAGTATTAGTATTAGTATTAGTAGTAGAATTAGAATTGGAATTAGTACTATACTATCATATTTGTCTTTCTTTCTTGCTCAATCAATACCTTTATATTATTCGATTGATTAGGCCGCATCTAGTTCCAATGAAAGTAACGGTCTTATCATCTTATCATGTACTTACTACTAATTGGATGGGTATCACGGGAGATAGGCAGCTCAGGTGGCAGCAGGTAATCATTGTATCGTAGGAGTGATGATTGAGAGTAATATAAAGGTACTTTATCCTATATATATCCCTTTCTCTTTCTTTCTCTATCTTCATATATCTCGTCATCCCTTGCTTTACTAACAAAAATATAAGTGCCAGTCCGCCAAATTATATGTTACATGTACTTCAGAAAATGAATTATGTATACAATCAATAATAGTTGTATACAAGCACTAATATAGGTAAGATAATATTTATATATTATAATGGTTATGTATGATAATAGTTAGGTATGTATGTACGTATGTATGATAGTATGTACATTCGATAGTATAGTCTGTATTTATAACAAATAGTTTCCGGGATTTTTTAGGTTATATATTAATACGATGCATAGATATAGCTAACACACATAGTATATATATATATAATTCTATAATGTTACCTTATATAGGTGTATTAAAATTTATCTATTTATTATTTCTGCCCTAGCCAGTCACAAGTCATCCCCATAACCACCCTACCAATCATATCTTTAATACTTAATACTATACGTTCCAGGAGGGAGCACAGAAGTTGGGACCCAGTGGTCCGGCCGCTCTAGAGTATGGTAAAAGTATAACCGATGCTTGTGTATCAATGAAAGACACCATTCCAATGCTGGAGGCTTTGGCCGCGGTATGTTATGTGTGATTACTAGTATTTTTTATTATTATTACCATTGTATTATTAATACTACTATTACAATCATCAACTATGTTGTGACAGGAGTTTGGTTTGTAGCTTACACTATTTTTTATAAAACTGGGTTAATTGATTCTTTTTTTAATAGCCATACCCTTCACAGTGAATTTCTATCACTCAAAATTGTTTGTTTATCACACTATCACTTCTTACATTACTAACTCAAATGATTGGTTTCTAGGCTGTTCGGACTCGACGAAATATTACCAAAAATTGAGTAAGACAGGATGATTGGATAGCGGTCATCCACTTTACTATATTTATCTCCTTCTGTTATTGGGGATTTGCTATCGTCTGGTATGACAGTGCACACTGTCTATCTTCACTGTTATGTTATAAAATTAAATTGAAGCGCCTACACAGCGTGCACATGACCATGTCTTGTATCTATTGATAATATATATATATATATATATATATAATCGTATACTGTAGCTGGATCTAGACATACACACACACCTACATCACTATATCATAATATATCATAAGCAATCATCCATACTCGAGGCTTTCATTGGCTGAGAGACAACCATAATCCCATCTTCTTATTGCTATTGGGGTAATTATCTTACTTAAACACCTTGGGCTATTTATTATATTTCAAAGTTTCGTTATTTCTTAGTTGGTTTATCAAAGGGAATAAACTCTTTGTACCTACCTAAACAGTACCATTACAGAGTGAAAAATAATTTTATGCATACAATAATATCCAATATTCTATACTCATATAAAAGCAATCCTTCCATCTTGTACTTGGAACAAAACTAGTACAGACCAAATGAAATTATACAACAGAGACATAGTTTTTCACACATATAAAGCATCATAAAAAAAAAACATATTTCTTTTACGACCTTGTTATGTAACTAAGTATATTTATTTCTTAGCGGGCTTAACATCGTCCCAGACAGGGGCTGGCTTAACAAAGGGAATAAACTCTTTGTACTTGCCAGGCATGTAAGGGCGGAGAGCCTCAGGGACAACGATACCTGAGTGAGAGGGAGTTGTGGTGGAATAATAAATAAAATGCAAAAGGAGGTACTGATTGGATACGGTATATAGATCAACCATCAATCAATCGATATACATACACCATGTACATGTATAAAGACCAATCCAATACATATCTGTGATATATTGTCCAATCAAACTTACCGTCCTCGGTCTGGTAGTTCTCAAGAATTGCACAGATCACACGAGTGGTAGCAGCCATAGTACCATTGAGCATGTGCACGTACTCCTGTAGTTGATTGGTTGATTGTCAGCTCTCACTTCTACTAAATATCTATGATTAATATGTATGGGAAAAACTAAATCTGAATTCTCAGTATGTATAATAAGTGTTACATCAACTAGATTTTAATATAAAATAATAGTATATAATCAAAGTATAATATAAATCAATCCAACATAATAGAGCCAAAATATTTCCAACGTTTGAAATGTTCAAATAAAAATCTGGGGCTTTATGAGGTAAAAGTCCCCCCTATAAGGAAGTTTTCTTGAAATTCCCAGCTTATTGCACCATTTTTAATTTGCCTATACTATTGGAGTGGTGACTTGCCACCCCATTCTAATAGGGTAACACATACATGAGTATATTTAAATCTTAATAATATTATTTTTGATTATTATTTTAAATTTTCGTTGGATTTATTCAGATACAAGCAAAGCATCAAATAAACATAAATTACCATGAGATATTTTAAAAAAACGAGTCAGAGAGATGGGACAATAGTTATAATGCATACCTGTGTTTTGGCGTTCTTATCTTTGGTGGCACCATAGCGAATGCGGAGACGGCGACTACAATGTGTTGTGTTAATAATATATACATACTACTAAGTGCCACAACAGAAAAACATTATGTTATTTATTTAACACGCCAGTTTATTTAGACATATATATCTATGAATAGCTATTACATTTTCTTCATAAACGCCAAACCAGTCCAATTTATATCAAGTAGAAATACGGATTAATTGCACTGTAATAATAGATCGAAACAAGAAAAGTAAATCCTCATTGCCACAAGTATATATATATATCATTCAATCCAACCCTAGCATCACTAGTATTTGATAAGGTAAGAGCCAGTGGATAAATATCACGTATAGATGAAACCCAAGCCATCCAATAAGCAAGATAAAACATCCATCCCAGTGGTCCCCTGCACTTTTACATACCTCTGATAGTCCGTGCAATTGGAGCAAGACACGAGCTCGCGGAAAGCCTTAGAGCCAGGGAACCAACCCTCAAGATCTAACTTCTTAGCAGCTGAAAAGGGCGTGTGTAAGGTTAGTATATGTATTATATTAATATAGTTCATAAATGCATAATGGTGAGACTAAATTGACTTTATAAAAGTATATATAACACCAACAAACCGTGGAATAAACAGAAATAAACCACACTACAATGCAATACCTACCAGCATTATCCATTTGACCAGTAAAAATATATACATTAGATAACTACACCAAGCCAGCTATATAAAAGGACATAAATATATACATAAATAACACCACAAACAAACATAAAACAAACCCAGATAAGCCAGACTACAATACAATACAATACAGTACACACCAGCATCGTTCAGTGCGCCAGAAACAATGTTAACAACACGGTAAGGGATGCCCAGGGTTTGGTAGAAGATCTCGGCATTCTTGATCATTTTTCCATGTTCTACCCATGATTCTCCATCTCTGGGGCTACAGAGGACAAACTGCTCCAGCTTCTCAAACTATAATAGACATGTAGTAATGAGGTCATTTCAATGCTCGGTATATCGTCATGTGACCAGTTAATTATTATCTATCAATCATAGTTGGGATGTGTATAATTCTTCATTATGAAGAATATATTGGTATTTCATTGGTGGGCATATACATATATTACTATTACCACCCATTATATGTAGAAATATGTCCTCCCCTACCTGGTGCACACGGAAGATTCCACCAGTATCACGGCCATGAGAGCCTACTTCCTGACGGAAACAGGTACTCCAACCAGCATAACGCTGGGGGAGAGACTTTACATTCATCCATTCTTCACGGTGGTAGGCGCACAGAGGCTGCTCACTGGTGGCAATAAGATACTTCTCTTCAATCTCAGTGCTGCCTTCAATCTCACTGTAGGAGAGGGCCAAGGTGTACAGTGAGTGGTGGAATGATATGGAGCCAATAGTGATGAAAAGATGGGTGGGTATAACGTAGTGGTTAGATGACATAATCTACGACCAGCAAAAAATAAAAGAAATGAATGCATCACAAGAAACTATTGATAAAGAGTGAGTACTACAACCAATCGAATAAGAGACATTACACATAGCCAATCATACCTTGCCTTGCCAGTAACCTTATATAGTTCCTCGTCGAACTGGGACAATTGAGCAACCTCAGCCATGATCTCCTTACGCATGAAGAAAGGTGTGGTCATGGGTGTGTAGTCCTTCCTGTGAGTGAGAGGGAGATGGAGGAGAGATAGAGATGAAGGAAGGGAAATGTATTAGATATAAAGTTGACTGAGTGTATGAGTTATCCAATCGTATGGTGTTAAGAGCGTTTTGATATTATAAACTACTAATAATATACTAAGTTTTAACTACCAAATAAAATCTAGTACTTCATGTTTAAAATATGTTGCGACAATAATAAAATATACATATTCATACCACCCTCACACCTACATACGAATAAAATAACAGCTAACTATTGGCCAAGAAAAACATCAACTCACACATAACCAATAATCTATACAATATATATATAATTAAACTATTAGCAACAACTGCCTTAGACCCAATCACAGATCTTTCCTTGTTTTTAATATACAAAATACACTGAAACTTACTCAAGAAGCTGGACCATTCCAAGTTGGACGATAGCAAACTCCAGTAGAACAGCAGGACCTAATGGGAGGGCGCGTATATATTATATAGGGGTATAGGTAGGTGATGTGTTTAAACCATATTTATGACATGTTGTGTTATATTCTATGTTATATTATATTATGCTATATTATTTCGTGTTAATGTTTAAGAACATCAAGATCAATCCAAAACAGATAAAATTATATAGCCAGATATTATTGTGATAATCCAATGTTACATCTACCCATTACCATGGTCTCTATTATCTAATCATATCACCTACCCTTTAGGTAATAGCACCTGTTTCCACCAGTCACAGAGCCTCTCTTCATGTCGACACCATCAATCATCTCAATCAGATCACGGTGGGATAATTTCTTCTCAACAATCTCACCCCATTGCACTTCGACCCTGTTGTTGTCCTATGAGAACAGAGATACAGAGGGGGGTAAATGGTAGTTAGTTAGATGCTATATGAAGGGAGATAAATATATGTGTATTTATGCTATCATAAACTGCATGAATATGATAATAGATAATGATGGGCAAGATGAATACAGTACCAATAGCAACAATAACAGCAATAATAATAACAACACCAACCTCATTGTCACTAACAGGTACGTCATCAGCAACAAGGTTGCCAATACGTCTAAGGGCATCAGTCCTAATAGCATCCTGAGCCAATCGGATATCGTCACAGTCTTTAAGCGCAGCCTCGATCTGTTCTTTAACAGCCTTGATTTGTGTAATTGTCATGACCTGTGGATACGGTTATTGGTTAGATCTGGTACGTATGTATACAGTACATCATGACCATTGGATAGTACATATATTCCATAACAAGTAGATCTGGGTAAGTGCATGTCGAGTATTTAATATAATTGGTTGACAAAAGCAAGTGTAGGCGTTGTGTTGCCACGTCAACAAACTAATGCCATAAGACTGGTTAAATAAATTTTAAAAGGAAGCTTGTACATGACGTAATAGTAGCTTATTTTACATATTCATTATATTGCACACTCTTTCATGTGAGATAAAATCGATGTACCAATGATTGAGCTTGATATGACTTCATAAAAATAACACCCAATGAGAGCAAGGCATTTATGGAAGTCATATAATTGTAAGTGGTTACGAAGCTGGAAAACATAGCGAGTCAGGTCGGGTCAAAATAGAGAAAGAAAGTAGGCATTAGTTAACCACATATTATATTGTTCTCTATTTCTACCCTTGCTTATTTAAAAATTAAAACAGGAGATGGGCCAATTAATGTACATAATATATATCGTTATAGGCTTATGCATTTTACACAATTATTAAGCTACAATTTTAGTGAACGCCTAAGAAATAAAGTAGCAGATAAATGCTAGTGCTAACTCGGGTAACATGGTTTAACAAAATCTGAACTAATAAGATGAAACTAGACAACCAATAGAGGGTAAGTAGGATTTTATTGGTCCACTTACATTGACGTTATCAAGAGTGAGTACTTCCAACTTGTCAGTAATCTCCTTCATGACGTCAGCGCTGTCGCCATGGGCCTCTTTGGTCTGTGATATAAAAAATGCGTAGGCCGATTAATATATACACTATATTTAATATTATTAGTATGTATTGGTTTACGTAGACTAAGGCATTTTGTGATAAAAGTAATAAATATGGTGTATAAATAAATGAAGACTAGACTATAGGCAAAGGCAAGAAAGAGAATATATGAGTAATAATATGTAAGGGTTAAAGTGAAAGAAGACTTGAATCATAGTCATAACACGAATCTCGTTTGAGAATTAACTGTATAATTATCAGAATAGTATAAAAAATGCGGGTATATTGTATGTGAAAATAGACGATTACTATATAAGTGAAAAACAATAAAGAAAATGTAGCATGTTAATGGAAACATGAAAAGGGAGGGCTAGTTTACCTTCATCTTCATGCCAATGGCCTTGTTGCACACATTCATGACCTTTTTAAGGTTATCGGCACGGAATTGAGCTGAAAGTTAACACAACAAGTCAGTAACCAACAAAGTAAAGAGGGAATTGATGTTAGTAAAACCAGAGAATATATTTGTTTTTTATCCTAAAACGATAAAAATATTAAAAATAATTCATTACAATACCTTTTCTCCACTCCATATCAGCCTCAATAACAACATCAACCAAGCCAACATCTTTATGACGACGCTTCTGGCTGTCCCTAATAATGTCAGGGTTGCCACCCTTGTCGGCGCGGAACTGCTCAATTTCCAAAACCATGGTACTATATACTACCACGCAGGTATAAAAAACAGAATAATAAAAGCCAGTTTATGTCTTTTATGTCCCGTACATGTGTCCTATTATTGAATATCGTAGCTTAATTTTATAAATCAATACTTAAATATTTTAGGCTAATCATGTATCTTCATTAAATGGTTGTGATTAATAAAATAAAATGCATGCGTCTCATTGTCTGATTTGTAGTTAAGCAAGTTTCTCACCATTATTAACTCTTTAATTGGCCACATATATACTATAAAAATAAATATAATTAATACTGTTAATAATATAACTTGTTTTTAGTTTACAGGAAATATTTTTTTAGCCTAATATTAAACATTCATAGGTCATATTATTATAGCAATGGCTTGTGACCCTGACAGATACGTAACATTTTTATTGGTGCGTTAGTGTTTAAAATAATCCAATAGCCTACAGAACTTACGCGCCTGGTCAGTCAGTGTGTAAATTATCTAAATTTCTTATTTAAGCATTAAAGCAGGAGATAGACAACCAGTGTACATAAATAAGATATATTGAATAAAATTGTATCGCTATATATAGTATTAGGAATAAATATTGTTCAATCACTAAAAAATACTAAAACCTCTTTTTATTTGTATACAGATAAACTGATCTTTTGATCTTTTCTTTTGATCAAATGTCTTTGCCATATATGGAATGGTTCATAGATTCCAATACTCAACTGGTTCAATCACAATACTCGAGTATTGATATTAACAATTGCACCACCTACTATAATATAATCACACCTTTTTGATTTAAATACATTGTATTAACAGGAGAGATAATAATATGTATGTTGAGATTAAAATAAAAATAATATAGACATATATACTCATTTTAGAGCACAGAACATTACAAAAGTTTATGTACTTGAACATCTCCATTTGCAACTCACTTGTAGGCGTCATACAGTGTTCACTATTTAACCTAAAATTCTTATATTATGGTAGTCATGTTGTTGAGACTAGTGACACAATATTAAATTATCTTGTGCATAAGTTTTTATATTGTAATCTATTCTTTGATAATAAGCTAATAGTGCCATTTTATGAAGTACAATATTCATAAATTAACCAACATGCTATGTCGTGTCAATCAGTATTTAAACTATTATAACTTTTACCCTCAGTTTAAGCACATGATTGATGTAATGCTCAATAATTACCTAACTTAGCCTGTCTTTAAAATAGATTGATTGAAGAAACGCACTGGGATTAAATAATATAGTAATCCGTGGTAGTTCTAGTGATTTGTCCACAGGCTTCGGGTTATCCAATTGAGTTTTGTATAATAGGACTATATATATATATATATTATAATATTGTTTAGCAACAGTAAATGAATGCAAAACCGTTAAAGCAGGAATATATAATTAATTTGGGTATTTCTTTATATAGCTATAAATATTTAATATTATTAGCAATTATTATTAAATACGCAGCCTGGGAAAATAGTCGGTGCAATCTATTGGTGTTAAACGGCAATCCAAGATGTTCCATCAAAAATAAACCATCCAATGATAGAGATCCTGCAACTACGTAATAAGCCATTTCAGATAGTATGTTGGGGTCCAGAGCACATTGCTTAGGCATCCTGACTAAGACAACCCTTGCTGACTTATTTAGTAATAAAAACATGACTTGGCATATCTGTAATTCGTGTACGCAAAGGGGCACATTAAAACGCTCTCTAATTTGGTATTCTATCTCTTTTTAAAGGAATATAGGTCACAAGAGCACTCCTGTCTTTACTTACTATTCCCAAAAAAAGGCTTGTATATCACGAACGTATTCTATTCGTATTTCGTCCATATCGGTATTATACGCGTAAGCAAGCATGCGGGATTGCTGCCTATGCCGGGGCGTGCCGGGGCGTTTATTAGCTATTTCCGTTTCCTTTTATCTTTTTATAACCTTTGTTTATCACGAGTGTCAACCGTAGCTGTGTCAGCAATGTAAATGGTAAATGAGACCGATCGTAAGATTCTTATTGACGAATAGAAAACCTGACTAGAAGGATCTGATTATGTCTCGATGATCTAATACTATTGTGTCCTTATTTGAATGACTCTTGCTAATTTTCTAATTAATGTAACCGCTCATATTCTACGTATTGACAAATCAATTTACCTAGTTGAACGTTAATCAATCAACTAATATCGGACCAATCAATCATTCCATGATCTGTTTGTTACCAGAACTTTGACCGACCGAACTGTGTGTTCATTCATAGTTAATGGTCTTGTAATAAATAACAATAAAAATAATAATGAAAATATCCGAATCTAAAGAGGCAGAGACTTCCGTCTATAGTACGTCATATGCAATGGTAATAATAGAAATTGCTAGTAAAATTGAGTAATTATAGCTGTATAAAGAAATATCCAAATTAAGTAAATATTCCTTTTTCAAATAAAAATAAAAATAAAAATAATGTAAGCGTAAAGTGGTGGATTAAATGATCTTAAATCACAGAAGGCCTGTCCCACAAAAGATAGTTATATTCAAGGTTTAAAAAAGAGATAGGGATTGATTACAAAAAGAAAATGCAT
>NAOQ01000354.1:67675-78887 GCA_002751075.1 Ichthyophonus hoferi
TCAGAGGTTGAATGGGGTCATTCATTGGCTAATACATTAGATATCGGGCAAGAACCTCTGCATAACTATAGCAATGCCAAATGATCAAAATGAAGCAATCTAATTCAATCAGCGTACGTACTTACAAAATTATATTCACAAAAGCTATATGAATCAATATATATATATATATATATATATATAAAACAGTAGTTTAAAATTTAAAGTAAATTTAATTACATAAATTTTGTAAGGTGTTAAAATAATTAAAAATAATAATACAATTATTTAAATGCGTTCAATTATCAGCCTGGATCTTTGAAAATACAAATATTGAACCAACCAATTATATAATTAACTTAAAATAAAAACCATCTGTCATGATATATTTAACAAGCTATGACCACCAATAAAACACAGAAGCAGCTGCCAACAATATATAGTAGTGCAGCATCTGCATGCCTTGATGTTTGTGATAAGCTGGTTTTAAGGTTTTTGGTTTTGTTTGTTTTCACTGTAGATTAGTTATATTGCATTTCACTCCTAGTACTATCAGGTGCCATGGCGGCATATGCGTTAATTGAAGATGAACCGGAAAGTACATATTTAAATGACGGTTATAGTCGATCGAAAAGTCTTCACGATATATTATATCATATAACGTTGTTTCTTTCAATTTTAACTATTACACATGTCGCGTTTTTCTATCATATATGGTGGAATCTTCACAGCTATGAAGCGCATAGGCTGGGAATGAAAGCAGAATGGTCTATAGGCTTGACTTCGGGTGACTCACCAACCACTTTGCAATTTTCAAAGAACAATCAGCTAAGTAATCTCGATGTGTGGGAGTTTCCAGCAGAGTTTGTTGCCGATCCTTTTTACATTAAAACACCACAAGCATTGATAAATAAAAACCCAAGCCTTCATCCCTACTATCTCTTCTTTGAGGCCAAGTATGTAGACTATGATGGGAGTAGTATGTTTATGCGAGATCTAAAAACCCCAGGTGTGGCTGGGAAGGGGGTAATATCAGTTGCCTGGGGTGATGGATTACAGGAGGAGGAGGACGGAAGGCTCTGGAGATATGAGAAAACTGTAATAAAGGAATCATTTCACTTGTCATATCCTTTCATATTTGAACACCAAAATGAAACATGGATGATTCCCGAGACAGGCGACAATAGAGATGTTAGATTGTATAAATCCCATGATTTCCCCTATGATTGGCAGTTGGAAAAGGTATTGCTGAGTGGAAAGGCTTTCAGGGATTGTTCGCCTATACTTCATGATGGAAGGTATGTGTGTATATTGTTAGGGCGCAGAAATAGATATATGTGATGCTTTTTATTATTATTTATTAGTATTTTGTTTTAGTTTATATGGGTACAAAGATATACATACGTGTGTTACATATTATAGATGCTTAATGTTGTTTTGTATAAATACAATACAATTACACCTGTGCTATATTTTTATGGACCAGTATAAACCATCGTATGACGACACGGTTATATTGTACACCGATCTAGCACTATGGCAGAGGGTTTACATAAGAATTATACGCATAGATAGATAGGTTAATAGTTAAGTAAACGGAAGAAAATATAGTTATTGAAGGACTGAACTATTAAAATGTAGTTTGTAGGTTAGAATTGATGTTCATCTATATCTACTTTGGTATATATTTTATGTGTAATTAATTTATGAAATAGAATTAATGCATATACTTTTATATGTATGTACGTGTGCAATTACACATAAATTTAAAGACATACAAAACTATATTTATATACATGCCAAACATATAGTAATAACTATCTTTCTATATCTATACTACCTTTACCTATTATAATAGAGACCCTGACACACTCCTAATCTCTTCTTCCTCCCTCCCTCTCCTTCTTATCACAGATGGTGGCTATTTATCTATGAAAGCATGGAGAATAATTTTCGCATATATTATTCTGATGGCACCGATATAGTAACGACCAAATGGACACTGCACCCTAAGACGCCCATGTACACGAATAACGACAGGTACAACAGGCCAGGAGGGAGACCTCTTGTACATAATGGAAAGATCCACAGATTTGTACAAGATAGTTCGAGGCGATATGGTCAGAAATTAGTACTAATGCGTGTGGACATACTAACTACAACGGAATTCATCGAGGTTGAGGTTCAGACGTATGCGCCCGATTCTAGAAAAACATGGATGTCAAAACGTTTACACCATATGGATATACAACAAGGAGAAAACGGGGGGTGGATTGGTGTGGTGGATGGAAATGATCACTATTATAGTAAGGGATTGCTATTTTGGATAGGTCAGGGCGTGATTTTAATTTTATATGTAGCAGGTGTGGTGGGTCTGATACGTATATGGAGGATGTATTTTCATCCAGCCATTATCGCTAGAAGCCCTTCCTCACCAGTGCTAGGTGCCTGGATGAAATATAGGATGAAGGCAATTGCCACGAAAGGGAGAATCATATATGGCTCAGCAGTAATTCTTCAAAAGACTTGGATTGTCATCTTAACTTTGCTTGTACTTGCTGTTGTGGCTAGGTGTATTTTCACCCTTGTCCTATTCAAACCAGTATTAGTATCAAAATTATCATCCCAATTTAATTTTGAACAGGAATATAAAGAGAATAATAACTCGTTGATTTTACGGAGTCCTATAGAGCCCGGCGAATGTCCAGTGACGGTGGTTATGGCATTTTATGACGCAGGTATGACTGATCAAAAAACTGAGAAGCCACGTGATATTCAGAAATTCGCAAGCTGGGTTGGGATAAATATGAAATCTTTCAACTCCTGTATTGTTATGTTTACTGAATCACCATTCATGGAGTACCTTATCGAGCAACGTCTATGTTCCATTGAGCATAAAACAGGCCCGGGAGAATATTCGCTGAAAGGATGCTTATTCCCTATAGAGTTTAACTATGTACCCCTAGATCGACTGAGAGAACATAAGATGTTTCCAATGATAAAAGATGCTATTGCGGTCTTTGACCCTACCCACCACCGCCCTACACGTGTTGAGCGCATCATGCCAGAATACAATCTTATACAGTTTCACAAGACGGTACTAACTGTTGATGTATCGCGGCGTAATCCGTTTAATAGTGATTATTTCTTTTGGGCTGACGCAGCATATGGCAAAGGTTGGTGGATTCACAAAAAATCGTTCAGAAAATATCGCTGGCCTGATGTCGAGAAGGTCAAAGATATGGTGGATCCCAAGAGAGTGTTTTTAATTGCAGCCCACCGACCAGGAGGTAGATTGTGGGATTGTCATCCTGTGTCTGTTGAAGAAAAAGCCAAGCAACACGTGGCATTAATGACGGGTGGCTTTTTCGGAGGCACCGCGGATTCCCTGGCTAAATACTATCCCAAATGGGAGAAGTTACTGTTTGATCAGCTGAAAGAAAAGATCATGGATGACGACCAGTTTGTACTGGAAGAGGCTATGTGTGCGCATCCCGAACTCGTGTATTTGTACCCTAGACTACATCTTAGTACTGTTATGGAGACCGTGTGTACTGGTACACAGGTGATAACTAGAGCATTAATGGGTTTCCGTCGTTTAGGCCTCTGTCTCACACGGAGTTATTCTCCTATCTGGATATTTCACAAAGATTTCCATCCACCTTTTGCTTAGTTAATTAGGTTTAATTGGTTCTAGGATTGGTCAGTGAATTATTCAATGCAGCATATAATTGGACATTGAAAATTTAAATGTAATGCTATCTTTGTTTGAACTTTCATGCTATCATGTATGTATATATAATACATATTTCTGTATCACAAACTACTGCGAAATTGTACGCCCAGGTCAACAAATTATACTTTTTAATACTTCAAAATATACGATGAGTGAGCCCAATCACACAAAAATAATAAATAGTATTAGTCTTATGCCATTAATCAATTAATAAATAATGCACCGTTTTATTTTTATTGGTTCACAAATATATTTTTATTGAAGCAATCATCCTTTGGCTTGTGCCTGGCTCATGTAGTAATTGGTTGAATGTCATAGTTTGCAACAGGATAGTTTCACATATGGTAAGATCAGATGACAGGATAGCCAATTATATCCATCTTTTAAACAGTGTCAAAAATATAACAAACAATACCTAATAGGGAATAGGGTTCGGAAGAATAAATAGGTAATTGATCTGATCTGATCTCTTATCTATACAGTTGAAGTGATTGAGGTTCTATGAAAAGCGCGTATGCCGACTCTCCGGGTCACTAACTGTATTAACTTAATTATATTAATTTAGTTCTAATTCAAAGGTAATCGATACTTTGATTCGCTTAAATGCTAATGTGAATATTGCGCCATGAGACCGATCAATACGGGATGCTATATTATCGTAAATAATGATTATAAGTGAATTTAAAGGACGCTTAACACAAGTATGGCAAGCAGACTCAATCACAGTCTAGTAAAACAACGCAAATCTAATAATTTTACAGCATATTTGGACATAAAAGTTAGTAATACAATATGATAAAGGTGATTTATGCTATGTTGTACCTGTTGTCTTGAACAAGGTTGAAACCAGTCCATCAGATGAATTATGATGAACTCGGATTATTATTGACGTAATATAGGCAGATAAGGATGGCCAATAAGATCCATGACAAGATCCTGTAAGGTCAAGGAAATGCTTTAAGGACAAAGTTGATTCATTCATAGTATAAAAATATATCAAAATATACAAATAAAAATATATAACGATATATATATATATATATATAAAGTATATTACTCTTTTATAGTTTTACTGACTGGACTTTAAACATAGGAATCATCCATGTTTACGCCAGGTGGTTGCAAATGCAGTGGGCCGTCGTCTCAAATCAACGAAGTATCTAGTCTAGTTTAGTTGATAGCCCCCAGTACACCGAATAAGCCATTGCTTGCTCTGAATGAATGCACCAAGTATAATACCTCATAGTTTAGTTTAGTTCATAGCCCCCAGTACACCGATAAGCCATTGCCTGCTCTGTATGAATACAGCAAGTATAATAACCCATGGTTTAGTCTAGTTGAAAGCCCCAGTGCGTCTATATCGACTCTTTCGTTCCATGTTTTGCATTCTTTTTTCTTTCTTCCTAATGTCTAAAAGACATATAACGTTTCTTTTTTTATATATGTATTTAATTGTCAAGAGTGGCAGATAATCCAACATGATAGATTGAATATCAGGCATAGAAGCCTTAAAAAGGAAAGCAATACATATTTTATTAAATGGAAAGAAGGGCTACATATGCATGTTGTCCATTTATGATTATTAATTTTACAATACAATCGCTAATGATTTCACATTTTTGAAATATAGTTTCTGGACTAGTCCGAGGTGATACTAACATATTACTGGTTGATCGGTAAATTAAAAGCACACACAGATCGGCCGCTTGATTTCCTGTCAGACTACTCCATATAAAAAATATAAACCCAATCTACAAACGCCTATCCAATAACATTAAAGTCAAATTACAATCGCGTTTACTAAGTCTGCACCTATTATTAGACATAAGAATACAATACCGTATGAGGAGTAATAATAGGCGCATTAGTTTTTATAATACATTTCGCATTCCAGACCATACGTTCTGATAGGCTCACGCGTTTGTTTCGTATTAATAACAGCGGTTGATTGGTTGATTCTAGGCTATGTCATTCTATTGGATTACTTCTTAGATTTTCTTCCATCTTATATCATATTCGGTCCAACTACCAATCACAACTAGGTGATGTGTATGATCATATTCCCACCAATCATAAATAATAAAAATGCAGAGATAAGAGATAACGCTATCCTCCAATAAGAAGAAAGAATTAATCCGCAGGGTCATCGAATGGCTCCACCAACTGTGGAGGAGAAATGATGTAAGAATAGGTAAACGAGAAAACCGACATATAGCGAATTAAAAACGACACAAAAAACCTTGCAAATACAATTGGAAATAGAGAGGCCAGGTAAGAGGAGGAGATTTAGGAGGTAGGTTGCTATGGCAATAAATAATAGAAATAAGTGAGGTAAAGGAGAGAAGGCACTTTAATAGGTAGTCTATATACACATAGCATAGAGCCTATGCCATAAACCAACAAGTAAATGCCTTATACCATATCCTCCCTTCCTCTCCTTCACAGCATACAATGCACAGTATACAATGCATAATCCCTCGCACATAACATAACAAACACCCACCTCTGTATCTATTACCGTGCTGATGTCATCAAAGTGAGGAGAAGCATGGGCGAGATTGGCTAGATAAGTATAGTCACTCACACACCGGAAGAACATTCCTAATTGGCTGACACGCTCAATGGAAGGGAATGTGATCAAGGGCATTCTATGACCAGGCTGTTAAAAGAATAGAAAAAAGTAAGACAGAGTTGGTATCAGTGAACGGACTATAAATAACATCCAATAGTGTGTAATGTACTCGCTTATTACATTAGTGCAATAAACACAATTGACCATTAAAATCGCACTTGAACATACAGCTTGTAAGATACGTCACAATAATATTACATAAAATATCATAGATCATACCATGCCAACAGTAAATGAATTCTCTCCCACACTACCCAATTACCAATTAAATATACTTATAACATTAAAAAACCAATTAAGTAAACTGATTTCTCATATTTCATAACACTGCTAACTATTTAACTCATAACCATATATAAACTAATGATGCCATGATTTAATTCTACGTATTAATGATCCAATTCATTTAAATAGTGTTTATTATGTGGTAGTACATGATGGAAGGCCTAAAAATAGTAGTAAAATAACCAAATAAGGCAAGTAAAGATATAGCACGTCCTTCTCAAACGAACTAATCACCTACCAGATCAGATACACAATAGGACGAGTCATTGGTTGCCCCTACAGCATTACCCAATCGTTGCATGTATGATAAGAAGATACTCGGGGGTAGGCCATCTGCACCAATAGAAATGTCCTCTGACACCCTCTCATCGAGGAACATCCATTGGTGGCTAAAAAGAAAAAGAAAAGTGGTGGAGGGTAAATGATAGGTTGGTGACGTTTTTTAATTATTAAATTTTAGTCAACATAGCCCATTCGTCGTTTTATAGTGACGTTATAAGTTATAGCAGATTAAAAAGCTGAAGACATTGGGTTTTTATTTAAACAACATATATCATATAAACTATACTGTAAGCTCTTAATATCAAGTTAGCATAGAAAAATATTGCTGACAATATATATGTTACAGGCAGGGAAGTAGAGGTGTATAACATGTTTTTGTCATAACCAAATAACCGTATTATTAAAACTACGCATACATACATACATACATACGTCACACACCCACACATATATGCACAACAGAAACATATATCTACCTACCCACCTACGTACCTACTACATACATACATACCTACCTACCTAACTAACTACCTATCTGCCTACATACCTACACACATCACCTATATAATTCACATATAAACAGAGACTCACAGTTCAAAGTGTTCTATTGGCAGGGCCACAATGAGATCAACAAACTTGCACACACTAAGAAGTAGGCTCTGGTCCGCATCCGACAATGCGTCATGCTGATCTAATTTTTGTAATGTTACGTCAAATACTCGTATCTGTGTATAGGATAGTGTAAGTGGAATCAGATAGAGTATATATGGTAGTATGGTAGAGTATATATGTGAATGGTATCACAAAGTAAACCTCTCAGGTGGCAAATGCATATTATATTTCACGAGACTATATTGTATTATATTTTACTCTACTATACTATATTACGTTTTACTATATTACATTATATCATATTATATTATATTATATTAGATCAAATTAAATTATAGTACTATATTGTATTATATTATATTCCGTGCATCCAAATATATATACATACATGTGTACATGTGCGTATCTATTATATACTACAACAAAATAAGATATAAATCATTAAAAAATATGCCCAATAGAAAGACATATATACACATCGACATAATTCAGAGCGAGTCAAATTGTCCACAGTAGGTAATCACGTAATAAATCAACTACTTAGGTCATTAACCAACATGATTTCAAACTAATACAGGATCAATTTTAAATAATTATTTTAAGAGTATTTTTGCATTATGAGAGAGTAAATTACATCTTAGTATACCATACCAGTAGCATATAGAATATATAACCAATAAAAACTTGATTTTTTAGAAATCACATTTTGATTGGTTATTTTTTTGATTTAAAATAAACTTAAAGATGCTACAAATATGCAGCCATAAGAAACCAAAACAGATTCAAAGGCCAAAGAAGTTAGGCTATAGTTTAGATAACGCATATAACTGGCCATATATCATGTTATAATACCATATAAAGGATACGTACAACTTCGGTGATAACAGTTGGCCACCAGGGTGACAAATAAGATTCAGATAGACGAAGCAGAAGAACACGCAAAAGAAGAAAGGCCTGTAGGGTATAGTATAGTATAGTATAGTTAATATAGTACACTAAAGTGTAGTATAGTATTTAATAGTATAGCATGATATAGCATAGTCACATAATACACTATCACCTATCACATTCCCCTACTTTTCTCCACCAATTAGGCCCGAATAGTAAACTGCTTCTTAAAATCACGTGTAATTTACAATCATTTTAACCTTAAATATTTTTAAAAAACATCACCGATTGCCTTATGGCATGCATTCTTCTCATTGGATGTACTAATATCAATAGGACCACCCACCCCACCCCCCCCCCACCTTAATTTTCTTATATACCTGCCTGCATCAACCTACCTGCGCGTGAATGTATTGTGCGTCTGATAGTTTAATGCTGTCGACCACTCGTTCCATAATAGCAGCTACCAGATTAGCGTAGGTATCCTGCATAGATAGGATTAGAGATAAGCCATATATGGTGCTTAGCATCTATAGGCATACAAACCCATACATAGTTATAGAACAGAACCATATATAGCCCGATAGAAATTTACAACACCATAGTATAATATAATATGTTATAATATTGAGAAGCGTTAAAGCACCCCTTTATTTCCACCAACCCCCAGATACATTTAAATATTAAAAAACATATTTAAATTTTAACATACCTTTTCACCGCAGTAGACAGTAAAGGCAATACATTTCACTATATGCGATCTTTGTTCCATTTCTTGGCGGTGGGATGTAAATAACCCTAGACCCCCTCCGGCCCCTGAAAGTTTGGCTTGCTCTGGGGGAGAGGTTATGACATTATAGGTATATTGTTGCATATTGTATTGGGTTATATTCTATGATATTATATAATATTATATTATGTTAAAGCATTATATTACATTACATTACAACACATAAATTTATAATATATCTATATATGGTAACAATCACAGTCACACCAAATATTCATAAAATAGAAATATGATGTAACTTTCCACCGATTAATCGCAGAGTGCTCCAATCAATAGCCGAATTACTTGGTTGCACAACGAGATCACACATACAGTTCAAGATTATGAACTGGTGCAGGTATAATAGTATCCTGGCTTACGGATTTTGCCAATTTAAATTACCTATATCTGGTTTTTTTAACCTCTATATGGTTATATATACACACAAACAATTAGTGTTTTAATTTAATTTATCTCACTTAAATTTCTCTACTTTATCCTTTCTTATCATTTTATTGGTTGCGCCAATGCATCTAAATATACCCACCAATGAACACGTAATACTGTGTACACATCTTACCTAAGATCTCTGATAGCACGGTCTTATCGTACGTACACAGATTAAGAATAATCTTACGCCACACTGCAACAAGTGATATCTGGCCAATCAACTGTCAGTATTACCTTTCTCTATCATCTCAATAAAGATTTAATTGGTCTACCTCTATATAACAGCAACAACCATTGAGTGAATGGGTATGTATAAGCAAATAATTGGATGTGCTAAAAATACCAGGTAAATTTTATCCATAAAAAATCAAGTAACCACATGATCAGAACCAATGGACATAAAGAACCTCTAACCCAATATCCATGACAGCCACTACCTCTTCAATCAAAACAAAAGACCTACAGGCATACGGAAGAATGAGGTATCCATAAGCCAATCATAGACGTCCCTTCGCCAGGCCTTGAGGGTATAAGAATAACTGGCTAGGCTACCAATGAATTTAATACATTCTTGCCCATATAGAAAATTTGATTGGCTGAAAGAGACAGTAGTTAGAGTGATAAATATTTCATTCTATTGATCCTTTAAGAGTAAAATAAACACTTCCACATTTGGAAAGAAAAGTGACAATTAGCCAGTCATTCAAGACTAATCAAAAATGCATACCAATGAAAACAAGGAATTAAGCGCAGTGCAATCAATTATCAATTAGTAACCTATGATATGTGTACTATTTAAAATTGAAACCCACCAATTACAGTGTTAAATTTTTATTGCATAATACTTCTAGCCCCACTACCAATACATTCAATTGGTTAGTATTATATCACCCCACCACCACAACCAAACAAAATCGACTTAACCCTATATAGGACAACAATTAAAGCACAAAGCATTGAAATTTCCAATCAGAAATAAGAAATAAATAATAAATTGGATTAATAACGCAAGTAGCAAATAGAATGTTATTAATTTGAAAGACCTATCTATATTTGGCTAATTGTATCTCTCACATATAATTTAGACCAATAAAATACCTCATTGTGACCCGGGGATTAATAATAGCCAATAAACCAACCAGAATAGCAACTACACGATCCTTTTCTTCAGAACCGAACACTGTGTATGGGTTAAGATATTTAATGTGTGATTACAATTGGATAATAGCTGCTCCTACAACAACGGTAAGAATATGACCAATCATGTGTGGGTGGGTATGTGGTATGACGCTTAGTGCAAAAATCTTTCATTAAATAATTATTCTCCGATGAGTACACAGGATGAACACATGATTGGCTGGCGTCAAGGTAATAGAAAATTGATCAATAGAGAAGCATAATAAAACACAAAGTAATATATAGTTAGCATAGGAGAAAGAGGATGGAAGAGAATATCATCCAATCAGCATTGACATCATAAAAAAAAAGTAACGATTAGTGCATGTAGAATGAGATAAAAGGAACAAAAAGGACACTGAGATTAGTATGCATATATATATATATATATATATATATATAT
>NAOQ01000355.1:6561-21183 GCA_002751075.1 Ichthyophonus hoferi
ATTTAAAATGCAAGAAACAACTTCGTATCTTTTATGTTTGGTTAGGAGCTATCTATATATACAATATAAAAAAAAGCTAATCTATTGCTAATATCAATTTCATATAATATATTGAAAACAATCAGTTTTAATAAGCCCACTAAAATCACAACAGCCTTAGAAATGGTAGTGAATCATCTGACTGCCTCTGCAGTGTAACTTTTTTTTATTTAAATATCTTTTAAGTATGTTAGTTGGCATGCCTTTCATTCTTACCTATTTATTTTGAATTTAAATATTTGATGTATCTTTTTTTTTCTAATTTAATTTTGATGTATTGCTTGTATGCAACTAATTTGTATACATATATATTTATATGTAGGTCCGCTAGATATTTTATTTTCTTAATTATAATTTTTATGATTCAATTATTCTATGTTTTTTTTTTAGTAGCACTGGAGAGGTTAGCAAGGATTCAGGATATATTAATTAATATAGAAAATGAAACGCAGTTTTCAATTAAAGTTAAGTACATATTTTATACAATTGTAAGATCTTGTACACTGACCTTAACAATAATGATATTTGTTGAATAAAATTTCTCTTAATAAAGCTCTTTAATGAACCATTATTACTTGTGTGGCTTAATAACCACAATGTACAATTTCTAACAAGACGAATTTAGTGACTAATAATTTTTTTTAATGGTTTATTAATCATACATGTGCAATAAATTAGATTGTATGTGATAGGAATGTACTTAAATCCTATAGCCCATCCATTTTGTTTTTGGTTAGCCAGCTCGTCATAACTAATTTTTTGGTAATAATTTTAGGTTTAAACCTGAAACAACCTTTGTGTGTGGGCTAAATGACTACAATATGTTCCACACACACATATATATATAATAAATTACTCTCGCAGACAATTAATTATGTCTAAAGTATTATATTAAATGTATTCCGTCGTTATATGATTGAGGGTTTAATAATAAAGACACAGAAGCACATGATTTTCTATCGTAAAATACATTAACCAGTCTATTTGAGTTACTTTTCTTTACTACTGATAATGTAGATTGGTGATATACAAAAAAAACGCTTTTGAATACCTCTCAAACAAGTTAAAGGGGATGCACTAATAACAGTTAATCAGCATTACTTGATCGTTGTCTCTCAATTTAAGCCTGTATAGCAATTATCTTACTCATGTTTAGAGTGATAGCTGACTATTACAAACAGAGATTTTATGATAAGACTTGATAACCTTTAATGAGTATCATTGTAGATTCAAGAGCCCCCAATCTGTCTCATCCAAGACCTTTTCATACTTTTTAAATGTAGCATTTTATGTATAAAATACTTTATAACCCAGCATTAATTATTTAGATAATTATAACTAGCTACTTTGGATATTTCTTTATATGGTTATAATCATTGAATGTTATTGGCAATTATTATTACATATGTATTCTGGAAAAAAGTAGTTAGTGCAATCTATTGGTGTAAAATGGCAATTCAAGATGATCAATCAGAATTGAACCAGCCAATGGCAGATGCCCTGCGACTTGGACTTCTTATTCTCATGACGTAAGACTAACCGAAGAATTAACATTAAACAGAAATATTAAGACTATAATAATATGTACCTTTACATCAATAACCTACTATATTTCTTAGGCTAGAGTGCCATGTAAGTCATTATTCCAGCTGTGGTTGGCACTCTTTAATTATAGAAACTTTAGGAATCATGAGATTGCATGATGTATGTGATAATAATGTTGAATAGCATGATTGCTTGCAATCTTGGTTTCCGATAAGTTTTACTAGAAATAAGACTAGTATCTGTACTGAGTTATATCAGATCGTCGTCGCTAGGTAAAGGGCGGGCTAAAGCTTTAGCTAGCTGCTCTTGAATCTCCATCTGTTGATCAATCAATATAGAAGCTTTGAGCTTCTTACTTGGCGATGTATTGTATATATAATAACTGTAATCTAATTGTGGCTGTGTGTATACAGTTATGGTCTTTTGATTATTAGAAGGCTCAACACCAGACTTAAAAGAGTTGGCCTTCTAGTAAAGTATCAAACAAGATCATTTACTTCAACTTCTACAATAGGCATAATGTGAAA
This sequence comes from Ichthyophonus hoferi, assembly GCA_002751075.1. Lineage (NCBI taxonomy): Eukaryota > Ichthyosporea > Ichthyophonida > Ichthyophonidae > Ichthyophonus > Ichthyophonus hoferi. Next base: position 8,673 of record NAOQ01000355.1, read on the forward strand.
CAAAGCATAATGCACATAAATTGAACAGTACATATTAACGACTTAGAGTCGTCCATTCTGATGACTGAGAATAGTCAATTTTGACGATTAAGAACAGTATTTTTTATTGGTTGTTTTTGCTTCTTTTATACACTCTCCAATCTTTGTCGTGCATGTCATTTGCAGTTAATACCTGTGTAGTTGTATTCACTATCGTAAATGGACCTCATTGTAAAGATTATTATTGGCAAATCCAACTTACGATAGGTCACAGAGAACCACTAGAATTGTCCAATCTTATGCAATACTTAAATATTATTGTGTCCTTGTTTAGATGGCGAATTAGCCCATTTCCTCATCTAAAGTAAAAGTTCAACAAAACCTAAACGTTGGATCTATCTATGGTGAAACCCAACATCGGTCTGCTCTAGTTGAACATTTAATTTCATATAAACTTTTGCACTCTGTCATTTTATTGGTTAAATTTTATCTAGCTTTAACTTAATTGAGGCTCATAGGTCAGTTAGCGGTGCAATACTTACAAATAAGTGGTGTTACGTATCCTACTGACAGGTCAAGTACTTTGGCGGAGGACTATATAACGTCTGCTCAGTTCATTAGTAAGGACCGGAAAAAAATTTAAACAAATCTTTTTAATTCATAGTATGGAAGGGGAGAACATTGTCATCCAAGATCATTCTTCGGTTCGTGGGCGGAAGAAAAAAAAATTACGTTATTTTTTTTTCAAATAGTGAGATGCAATCATTTTAATTTTTTACCAATTTTTTTCTAGTCTCCTGGTTCTGTTGTTTGAGTACACAGAGGCAGAGACCTTTAACTTCAGTCTTTTTCTCGTTCTACCAGACTCTTTTATTAATTGGCAAATTATGGGGACTGAAACGTCAACGTCTTCCTCTGCGAGTTTCTCCTGTATTCCCCTATGTGTGTAAGAATTATCTTCGCTATAAAAAGAGTTAATTTTCTCCAGCATTGAACTATTATTGTTTTTCGCCCTTCCTTTCTTTGCAAACCCCATCTCCAATGCTAACGGTGAGTTTGACAATTCTGCTTTTTTATTTTGTAAATACTCACTTGGTTATATTTGCTATTAACGGCATCTCTGATCTGGTCTTATAAAAATTTAACAGCTTGAGGATGTTTTTAAACCTTTCTCCTGTAATTGCAGTTCTTTGCCTAGCCAAGTTTATTTTAGTTTGCTTTTTTTTTCTTTTTTTTTTTTTCAAAATATAATTCTAGATCTTTTTAACACATTTTAAAAATATGCTAACAGATTTTAGAGATCTTTTAATATATTTTAAAATATGCTAACATATTTCCAAAACCTTTTAATGAGGTCATGGCCAATGACAATAACTCAGTGGATGCAGTTATAGCCAATGATATGCGCCACAATGGTTAAAACACTGACCTGTGATTATTATTAGTTGTTTCTGTTTCTTTCATCCTTCCGCAACATCAGTTCATTGTGGGTGTCAATCATAGCTGTGTTCGTCAATGGCAATGAGACCTATTGTAAAAATTCTTCTTGGCCAAAACGATTCTTAGAAGATCACTGAGGCCCACTAGAATCATTTCATCTTGTCTCGATGATCTAATACTATTGTGTTCTCATATGAATGACTGTAACTAACTTACTAGTTAATATAAATGCTCACATTCTATGTATTGACAAATCAATTTATCCAATTAAGAACCCGATTTAATTAACTAGGTGATCTATTTTAAAAATATGTTAACATATTTCCAAAATACCTCGTAAACATCACATCGGTTCCGGAAAATCTGTAAAATTATAATCTAGATGAGTATTACTGGTCATATGTAACAAGCACTAATGCAGGAGATCATTGGTTTTAATAAAGTACTAATTTACGTATTTTCTATTCTTGTTGTTTGCATATTCTAGAAAATAAAAAATATATTCAAAATTGTTAACATATTTCCAAAATCTTTCTATATATTTTAAAAATATGTTAACATTCTAAGTACCCTTCGGGCATTTAGATATTTAATTTATTGGCCAAATGCACAATACTAATTAGAAGTTTAAAAGACCAATTAACCTATTGGAAATCTACTGGACCTTCGAGCACGTAGCAAATGTTTCTACGTCCAATTATTGGGCACACAGAGTAGTTCACAACCAATCCTATTTGATGACTTCACAAGGATACTAATTCCATTAAGCGGAAGACTTAATGAGGTCTTGGCCAAGGAAAATGACTAAGTTGATACAGTTATAGCCAATAATATGCGCTACAATAGTTGAAGCATTACTCCCTGTGCTTATTATTGGTTGTTTCTGCTCCTATGATCCTTAACGCAACATCTGTTTATTGCGGGTGTCAATCGTAGCCGTGTTCATCTATGTCAATGAGACCTATCGTAAAGATCCTTATCGGCCAAAACGATTCATAAAGAATCACTTCTAACAGTTAACAGAAGTATAAATATAAAAATAACTGGTGGTGTTTTGTTTATTTATTGATATTTACTGAAAATTTCCTTCACATACACGACAGATACATGAATCTAAAAATAACCATCGGCATAAAGCCGCCAGGAGCTAGATGCCGATGCCAATGAGCCTACAAGGTTATCTCTATTGGGAAGGCTATGCTATGCACACAGAACCTATATATATGAGAGTTTCAAATGAAAGGAATAATTACGACAAATTGTACGTTGTAAATTTTCATAATGTTACCGTTTACCATAAATTTAATACTTCTTTCCCTTGCCCATGTAGGCAGTGCAATCTGTAGCCGGTCCACCCCAGACTACGGTAAGCATTGAATTACACGGTAGCATGATTAGAGGTATGTGATGAACATACGTATTCATAAGCCCGGCATGACTATTATTTTGTAACATTTTTGCATGCCTTTTTTCTTGCAAGGCCTTCCCATGGTGTTTCTTTAATCTTTAAGTTTATTTCAATTTATAAACACTTGGAAAGTTATAGTATGAATTCATTTGCTGACCCAAGTATTCTCCCACCTCAGTGAATGGCTATCATCGGGATAATTGTGAACTTGTGTCTCAAACCCCAAGTATCTTTTCAAAACTTACTTTGCTTAATTCTAGGCTTATCACACAAATCTCGGAGAGTTTTTATGATAAATTAGTAAATGTCGTGGTACATATTCATTCACCAATGTATACAGCCATAATAATGCAAAAATATATAATAGCTTTTTTCTTTAAATATATATTATGGTTTTTCTATTGTTATTGTGACACTGGTAAACTGGGTTTAGTTTTAATGTTGCTTATGATCCCACGACATCAAGGTACAACGCATTAGGAAGGTCAAGTGGTTCTTGTTGTTGACATTACTTTTCTTCACAGCTCAATGTGACTAATGCGTCTGAGTCACATTATAAAGTGACTGTGGATGATGAGTTATGTGGTGAAAAAGTCGTTTCTGGTGCAGTGCAACAATTTACTATTACTTGCAAGGGTAGTGGAATTCGTGGTACTGTAATTGAGTGGACAACGGAATCTCCTTTGCGTAACTTCAAATTTTGTGGATATGATATATGCGCAGCGCCAGAGCCAACTATTAATAGTAAGCATTTATTTGGGCATAATATCAATATGTGATGGGGGATCGTACAGTGTATATTCTTATCTAAAATTGACCTTATATTGTAGCTTTAATTAGTATCCAATGTAGCCATTTTTCCTAGAAGTTAACATAAAAGTTTTGTGTTCATTTATATGGGTTTGGTTTCTTAAGTTGGGGCCTTTAGATTTAAAATTGTTTTTATTTTTTAACTAAGCGTCCTATTATGCAGTAATTGGATATCCGTCCAAACAGTCTTCTAACTGGAGTCCAGATAGGTTAGCTCATAATGCTAATGATGGGAATGCAACAACATGCACCGTTACTCAGCCTTACCTACCCGGCGTTCATCAGCCATTTTGGGAAGTTGACATGGGTGGCAATGCTACCATCTATGGTCTGAAGGTATTTCACCAAAGCAGATCTTTATAAACATTCCTAGTATAGTAATTGGCATACAATTTCACATAGCATTAGTTTATTTATCTTTTAGTAAACTTTCCTGGCTTGTTATGTTATTCAATCTCTAGATTTACATGTTTTTTTTCTTCACATTATTTTTTATGGTTCTATGGTCACATTGCATAGATACTTTTTGGCGTCAGTTAGTTAATTTACATATGCTGCATGTATTTCTATGTTTGACACTCTTTAAAAACAATTCCTTCCATAGATCACCAATTATGACCATTATCTAATGAGTCGTCTTGGAAATGTTGTGGTTACTGTGGACGGTCACCCGTGTGGACCTAGTTTGGCCGATGCTGGTCACCTAGATGTGCGCATTAATTGTCCTTCACAACCAACTGGTCGAGTGTTGAGGATCCAACTTAAAGATGCCCCTAGACAGGCCGGAGTTCTCACTTTATGTGAGGTGGAGGTGTTTGGAGTCGCGCATGGTGAATGTAAGTTAACCACTGCGTCTGTATATAACACCATACTCAACAAAATCTGCTAATAGCTCTCTGCCGCTAGATAGAGATCGTTATTTCCCCATTTTCTCAACAATGACTGAAAACTAACCAACAGTTTTATAATATGTTCACTTTCCTTACTGGCATTAGCCTCATTTTGAATATTTTAGTATATGTTCTAACCAAGGCAATCTTTAAATGCAGTGATTAAGAATAAGCCAGAGCCAGATACATTCACAGCACCCCAAATTGACAGTAAGTATTTATTTGGGCATGATATTTAATGTGGGATTAGTGTATATATCTATCTGGAGCTGATGCTTACATGGTAGCATTAATTAGCACCAAATGCAGCCATTTTTCCTAGAGGTTGGCATAAAGGGTTTGTGGCCATTTATATGTGGTTGGTTTCCTAAGATGGGGTCTTTAGATCTAAAGGTATTTTTGTTTTCTAACTAAGCATCCTATTACACAGTAACCGGTCATGTGACAAGACAGTCTTCTACCCTGGGTCCAGCTTTTGAGTCCAAGTATGCTGTCGATCAGAATGAACAGACATGCACTGAAAGTATACATAAAGAGTCAAATCAACCATGGTGGACTGTTGACTTGGGTGCGAATTATACCGTCCATTATATTAAGGTATTTTGCTGAGATAAATCTTTAGATACATACCTAATGATTGGCATGCAAGTGCCAAATATCATTAATTCGCTTATTTTTGAGTGGCCTCTCTTAGCTCATTATGTTGTGCAATCTCTAGATCTACAGTTCTCTTTTCACATTATTGGCTGTGATTACATTAAATATAGACTTCTTGGCGTCATCTAGTTACTTTACATATGTTGCATATATAACTATATCTGACACTCGTTAAACATCAATTCCTTCAATAGGTCATCAATCGTGATAATTTTTGGAATCGTCTTGGAAACGTTGTGGTTACCCTGGATGGTAAACCTTGTGGCCCTAACATGTTTGGTGCTACTGAACCCATCCTATGGGTTGTATGCATGGTTGCTCGAACTGACGTTTTTCCAACTGGCAAAGAGTTGAAGATCCAATTGATGAATGCTCCTATAGACGGAATTCTTACTTTATGTGAGGTGGAAGTGTATGGATTCCCTCCAAGTAAGTCAACCACTGTATCTGTGTCTGACTCTATGTTTAACAAAGTCTATTAGAAGCCCTCTGCTAGTAATTAGAGATCGTTGTTTATGCACTTGCTCAACCATAACTAAAAACTGATAACCAATAGTTATATAATATGTTCACTTTCCTTATTGCTACTGGAATTCTCTTGTACCTTTTTGTATATACCCTAACCTAGACAATCATTAAATGCAGAAAAACCCACAACCTCGGTGAAGCCCACTCCCACCCAAACGATACAACCTGATCCTACAGTGGCTTTTTCTCAAATTGCGATAGATATGTAATTGCGTAGGTATAGAAATTTATAGTAGAGGTGTTACAACATTGCTAACCACTGGTGAATAAGTAAATTTGATCCTGGCCCGAATAATAAGTAGGCCAATTCTTTTCATAATATACAGCATATGAACACTATTACATCAACCTAAATAAGGTATCGTAATCCAGTGGTATTAAGTATTGTAGCACGATCAGACAATTCTAGTGGGTCTCTTTGGCATATCATGAGTTGGATTAGCTAATATGAATATTTATAATTGGCCTCATTGTAGTGATTGAACTTAGCATCTTGGTATTAACTAAAAGAGTAGCACTGGCGATAAAGCGAAGTACAAAAGAAAATAAAACACAATAATAAAGTAGGCCGCTCACACATACGCGGCTACGGCAAATACAACATTCTCGTATCCATACCCAAGAATATTTTGAATTCTATACACATCGCTATTGTAATGTCTAATTTACCACTGGCTCTCGTAAACGATAAACAGGCTGCGAACCGCTCACTCGTTCAGAGGTCAGAAAACTGCTTGCTGACACTAGATAGTGATAATAGCGTTTATTTACATAATAACATAGCTCCACTAAATAATCAATCTCATTGTGCAATAACAACATTTGCACCAAAGCGGTTTAAAGCATTCATTCCTTCTGAGTTAGAACAGAGGGATAATTATTACAATTAGTTACCTAGAGAATTGGGTTATGGGCCTTTGATAGAACCTCTAGAACAACAACTGAGCATTGAATACGGATCCGATCAAGAAGCTATCACTCGCACTGACCAACTAACGATAACTACTATCAACAATACAATTGGAGACTCCGAAGCCTGTGGGCAAGTCACTAGAACTACCACAGATTGCTATAAACGGTGTATAAGACAGAGATCAAAAACGCCTACATTCTGTCACCTACATATAAGGATATAAGGAAGTACCAATGCACTATACACTTCAATTTTTCTTCTGAATAACATCGGAAAACGCTGCATTCAACTCTCCAGTTTTGGCGCTTACCGTAAAAACCTGCAAAGTCATCTTCGTAGCTGTTACCTCTGCCCACCAAAAGCCCAGAGTATGTCCTTCCTGATATTTATGTTTCTTATGAGTCCCAATCTTGCTTGGCGGTCCTAATTTAGCGGTCTTCGCCCCAGCTCCACTTATTATGTGTTGTGTATTTGGACAATTATCTACGGGTAGAAGCCACCCAAGGGTATGTGTATGACCGGAAAAGTAGACATCGGCTTTGTTACAGACCTGTAAATCGGTAATAATGGGAGTATTGTTAATGGAAATTAAATTGGTTAGGTTCTCTATAGTTAGTACGATACTCTATGTAACTTAAAATAATGTATTAAAGCAGAATAACTACGTGTAGAAAAAAAACTCGTGACTACGTGGATTAAGTGGCATTGGCATAATTCTTTTACTACAATAAATGAACAATTGTATCACGTTAATTTATTTTTATTACATTCTTTGGTGATGGGACTTCATTTAATTAATTGCTTTATGTCTGTTGCCGATCTATTTATTAAATATAAACAAAGAAAACACATTCTAAATTGCATACATAACACTAATTATATATACACGCATAAATATTATTGTATATAGCTACAAAAATATCATGTATAAATGCTGAGATGGAATGAAATGGAAAGAATAAGTTAAGACAATCCAATGAGTAAACCAAAATTAGAAAGATATGAATCACGTCAAAGTTTATACAAAGAATGAAACACAAATTTAAAGTATTATTGGAAGGTCTAGATCACCCATCTAGTATTAGCAAAAACAAATACATATTTCAAAAATTTAAAATTTAAAACAATAAAAACACAAGAAAAAATAAATAAATATATGAAGTATCTAAAACACATACCGATTCTTCAAACCATTTTTTAAATGTTCGGCCAGATTTATAGGGCTTCGGATCAAAATCATTTGCTGTTTTCAACCCGTCAAAACTACCAGCACTGCCGCGATTGCCATTGGATATATAGGGATGGTGGCCAAGTACCATTCGCCATGGTGCTGAACTGTTGTTGAAACTGGGCAAAAGGAGGTTAAGGTGAGATGTAAAAAAGAAGGAAGGAGAATACTACGAGGGCAGGAGAGGAGAGATAAATTGTAGTCGGAAAGATTGCAGAACATGCGGGAATAGATGGTAAAGATGGTCAGAAAGGAGAGAAGGAATATATTTTCGCTTAGTGAAGAAAAGAAATGGGAAGAAGAAATACAAGAATAAGAAATTAGAAAAAGAATAAAAGAATACATATACAATTAAATTTTAAAATTAAAATTAACTAAAATAAATTTAAGAAAAAACGTGAGACGTGAAAAAGAAACAAGAGATAAAAGAAAGGACGGAAGGAAAGGAAGAAGTATGAGATGGGGAAAAAAGTGTTTCTTTCATACATGTTCACCTGAGGAAAGCTTTAATAGATAGAAATACAAATGTGTAGGTTGTGCATGCGTATGTATGCAACTGACAATAAATCGTATTAAATAACAATAAACAAGGTATATATGTATAGTAACATATATATATATATGCAAACCACCATAAAGTCTGTAGGCAGGCATAGAAAACAAAAATAAATAACAAACCTTTGGATCTTCTAACATAATATATAATATATCAGACCACCCACCCTTTATCCAAGGCAGTCTTTTGCTTCGTATTATAAGCATCGTAGTCATACGACTTACTTTGGTGTTTCATTACTAGTGAATTGGTCTCGATTGCAAAGAAATCTACAATAGGGTCAACGGCTGGTTGGCTGAATGAATAGTAGCGATCGGGCATGATCATGCGATTTGTTTTACCACTGTTTGCATAGTCTACCTGCAATGTAACGTATGAGAACAAGAGAATATGTAGTAAATGATGGCATAAAGGAAGAGATCATGGGGAAGATGTGTGAAATATAGCTACATATAAAACATAGAAAAAGCACCAATAGTTATAATTATCCAATTAATGAATGCTGGGTTCTGAAGTATTCTATATACAACATGCTATATTTAGACAGTATAAAAAGGTTCTGTCTGACAGAGATTGGGGACTCTTGATTCTGTAGTAATACTGAATGGAATATAAAGTTGTTATCATAAATTCTCTGTTTGTAATAATCAGCTATCACCATGAACATGGGTCAGATAATTATAATTACTACACAGCCTGAAACCTAGAAGATGGTGGTTGGGATAATAAGGAAAAATGCATATAAGGTAATTAATTGTGGTATGAGTGGAGAAAGAAAATATAGATTATAATAATAAAAAGGAAAAAGAAAAAGAAATAAGAAAAAGAAATAAGAAAAGAAATAAGAAATAGAAAGAAGTAGACAAAACGAGGTGAAGGAAAAAAGAGAAGAATGAGAGGGAAATAACCAGATAAATACAGGAGATAAGAATAAAAATCCTGGAAGAAGAGGTATGGCAGTTATAACGAACCCTCCGTTGGCTATGCAACCAAAGAGGAAATAAAACACAGAGAGCATTCTCTGCCTCCCTGTTTTACATATGCAGATGATATATGTCCTCATTCTCATTATCAGTACATTTTTCATTCTACTAAACTCCCATCAGTTGTAATTGTGTGTCTATATCCTGCCTTTCTCTTACCCGTTATCTTATATCATAGTTGTTGTATAATTGCATTAATAGCAGGCAACCATCTTTATACCCATTGGTATTATGACATGATGATAGTCCATTGCATCCCTTTCCATTTCTCTCATCCTTGCCCATATCTATTATATCCACACATATTAAGACCTTATATATACGTATAATTTATCTATACATATGAATACACAAACATCCTCTATGTAGAAGCTCATAAACCCTTAACACCATACCAAGCACCACACTAAACACCAAACTACCTTTAACCCCTAAAGTGAAAAACATACCAGCACTTGATGATTCATATCACAGGCACCCTGTTCATCATTCATACCACAATCATGATTTCCAGCAATAGTATAAAAGGTAAAATTCAATTTGCTAAAAGGGAGTTCAAATTTATCAAGAAATTGTTTGTCGTCAATGCTAGTGGCCCCAGTTTCATATATCACATCCCCTACCAGGAGACCAAAGTCACAGGATCGTTCATCACACACTTGTTTCATTGCGTTGGCGACTGTGTATTGATCGGGTCCTCCTGATCAAAACAAGTTTCAGTTGGAGAAACAAGGGGTATGTATAAAGGTAAAGAAGGGTTATGATGTGGCTATATTGTTTTTTGTTTGTCAACAGTATGTAAAGGGAATGTGTATATTTCACGTGCAAGGAGAGTATTATTTTTGTACATGTGTGAGGGTGGGGGTGGGGGTGAAGGTTTATCTAGATAGGCGTTAGAGCTGTGGTATGGATGGGTCTGAAACAAAGTAAGAAATACATGAGAAGAGGGGTAGAAGCATGTGCGATAAAGACGGAATGAGGATGAAAAAACAAATTTTTTGGAGAGGATGAGAATAAGGTTTGCAACCATGATATGCATATGATCTGAACTGAACAATAGTATTAGGCTTGTTAATTGCGAGTGGTCCAAAAAATAGACTGTCTCTGTTGGTTTGCATAACCGCAAAGTTCATCTAATATACTTTTAACATGTTGATATAGCAGCAAGATTATAAATATTATGAAAAAAAAAGGACAAAAAGGGCGGATATGTATGCATATGTGATAAGCCAATCCAGTCTTGTACCACATTGTATGATGGCCCGGTTGATTCTTAGTACGACATGTGAATAGAACACATGTATGTGTGTAACATTCTACTCAGAAAGATTCTGCACATGCACACAAAGAAATTCTTATAAATGTCGATGTTATTCTGATAATGTGTAAGATGTAAGATACATAATTCAAATAAGAAACCAAGCACTTACCAGTACCAGTATCGCCGACAATAATAAATTTCACGCTTCGATCTGTCGATGGCGTATAATTTTTTTTGGATGAATTTTTTTCTTTCATCTGGAAGGCAACAGCAATAGAAATCCCTACACCGACCAGAAAACATACAACAAGAATAATTTTTAACATAAATGGAGAACAAATAAACTGCCGAAACGTTATTGTGCGTTGGTTAAGGCTGGTTGGCTCGGCCCCAGTAGAACCCACGGGACCAAGCTCAATTTCATCTCCATTACGTTCTTCGGAGGGATCCCCTTCGGTCAGACGAATGTATTCTTCCAATCCAACCTCCATGTTTAAGCGTTTAAGCAAAAAATTAAAACAGACAGATAGGGAGGGGGAGAGGCCAACCAAAGTAATGTTCAATTAAGCAAAAAGCTAAAATGCGATGGCTGCTGTAGCCTTCATAGGTCCCCAAAAATATGTATTTGTTCTTATACGACTTTCACTATTAGAACAATATGAGCAGGTTTATTTACATGTGCAAGGAAGTAAGTTATAATCTAAATGGTTAAAAACAAAAAATAAATAAACAAAAAATACAGGCAAGGCTTATTCATACAGATAAACGTAGAAACAGGTAATCTGTTTATACGTTTATAGAGGCACTAGTCAATAATAAGTTGTATTTACTTAGGGCTTCACTTTCCACCAATAGACGTTAGAATATTTTGTTTTATGTTGATGAGATCCAATGCAGAATAAGAAAGACATAAAATTGGATTGGCTAGGACTTATTACTAGTTATGTAAACGATTGTTTGCAAAGTACTCGGACTAAACCCAGTGGTTCAAACTAGTATATGGTGGGCTTCTATTTTACAGCTCTAAATGTTGTTTAAACTGTAACATATTTTTTTGTAGTCTAAATTGAGCTTTTTTAGCATTGCTTACAATTGTGAAAACCCTCATGTGTGTAGAGAGGTCAGTCATTGTCATATATGATACTTCCCAGTGAGTGCATCAACCAGTCTCATAACTAAGGCAGACTAATTAAAAAAATATAATTTAACAAGCAATATATCTTCTGATTCCAAATAAGAAGACCATATCAATTCCTCTGAGCTTTATGAGGAAGACTGTGGTGCTGGGATAGAAATCGGAGGAACGGGAATAAACCTTTTAGTGGTAGCTGCTTGGAAGGACGGAGTGCTGTCGTCCGTTGAATCATATGAAGTATTGAAAGAAGAATTTGATTCTGATAGGATTGAATCTAGTGGAGAACTAATTTGAAGAGTTAAAGTTTTCTCACTTGCATGAGGTAAAATTTTATTTTTGTATTCTGCATGCTGAACCTCAATTGCTGTGTCTTCTGCTGAATTCACGCTAACCCTTACTCTTTTTGAGTTGTCGGTGTCTATAGAAATGGATACCTTGCTGATATTTACGATACCAGCAACGTTAGGGATGTGTACCTGATGTGAATAAACATAAGCTAATATTCTTTTCTGATTTTCCCTTGGCTCCTTCGTGTTACAAGATCGCTAGCCATAGATGAATAAGAAGGCTCGATCGAAACCCGGATAATAAGTAGATCGATTCTTCTGTCATGCATGGTATTCAGTATATGAACACCATTACATCAACGAGAAAATGTGTTAATTCCATATTTAAATAAGGACATAATAGTATTTAGGTATTATGGTAAGATCAGATAATTTT
>NAOQ01000355.1:31172-77846 GCA_002751075.1 Ichthyophonus hoferi
GTATCGGGCAATAAATATTCTCTTAATAAACAACTGATGTAATTTAGACGTGTTTAATAGTTTCCTATATCTGGCTTGATTAAATATGTATTATGTATGTACCTTGTCAATAGATGTTTCTTGCAGGGCCATGGCTGTAGTCTGCATACAAACAATCTATAAATCCACATGGCATGATTGGTACAATGTAATCCGAATATGTAGGTAATATACACCATTTAACTGAGGGTATTAACGCTACATGCTAGAATCCAAGTTAAACCAGAAAGGGTTTATAAGTGAAAAAACAAAACAACTACCAGTATATTAATACATAATGTAGAATATATCATTACAGCATTTAGACTATTTTTTTTTCTTTTCTGCTAGCTCTCTGTCTAACTCATTCAGAAATCGGTCCACCATACCACGAACATCAGGGACCTATAAAGAAAGATGAAAGAAAGAAAAAATACAAAGAAAAAGAAGAAGGAGAAAGAAAACAAAAGAGAGGAAGGAAAAGGAGTTACTTATTGATTGGCTAGCTAAATATATAGATTAATATAATTGAATATGGTATAATAAAATAAACTTGTTGACATTTGTGTCCAACTGATATATTCCATTCAAATTATTATAAAATATGTACAAGAATAGCAAACAAGTGCTTCTACATAGTAATTATAATACAAAGCAAGACAGCTCTTTCATCCAATGAAATCAATGGATTAATATGATAAATATTATTACAAAATAACCTATTACCCTCTCTATTATGTTCTATTATCATGACATATATATACTCGCGTACAATTTCAATAATAATAACTTATAGTACTATATATACACACATATATACATCATGCTGCATAGATGCAGATCCACAAAGATAAAAATGTACACTAAACCAAAAGAGGTAATAATGTGTAAATAACACCGTTAAAAGGGTAGGAGAGTGATGTAAATTTAAATAAAAATTAAAAATATAACAAATCAACTAAAGGTAGGCAATATAATATAAAGAGCGATATATACGGCCGAATGGTTACTTCGTAGTTCTGGGCTAGGTAAATTCCCAAGAGACTGCCAATTATAAATCCCACCTGTAAGAGAAGATACATAAAATTTAATTATAATTGTTATTGGCTTATTAATAATAACAACATTATTTCCGGCCTCTTTATTTGTTTGTAATGCTTGTAATGCTATGAGATAAATACAAGCTATAGAGAATTAAAGTTAAAAAAAAAAAGAAAGAGAAAAAAAAGAATATGTAGACTAGGAAGTACATACAATAAGTTAGAAATAATAATACTATATCAAGTACCAGTTATTTATTAATTAGCTGGTAATAAAAGGATGTAAGTAATGTTTAAGTAGTTATATATGTATTTATAGAGGTGCATATATATCAAGGTATTACGTTCTTGTTATTTTTCTACTCTTTTCCCGTTCAATCTAGCAATAAAATAGGTTACTACATATTCGTAAATGTATATGGGCCCAAGTGGTATGCTTACACACGTATATAAATATAGGGCATTTTATGGGTTGTCAAATATATATATATATGCGTGTAAGGACCGAGTAGTCAATATTTGTTCAGGTGCACATTGAAGTACATGAGTGTATAGGCATATATATAAAAATGATAGTAACAACTATACACCTATTATATGGGGTTAGTATGAAGGGGTGGGTAGTGCACCCAAGAATAGTAGAAAAGATTTTCCAAGGGTCTAGACATGCACAAGCGTGTGCATGTGTATAAATATATGTGTATTATATGTATGATATGTATACATGTATTATAGGTATAAAATATATATACTAAAGTTACAAAGTTACAGCGTGCTAGGTAATAGCTTGTGCTTAGTCATACACATACCAGCAAAGAACCCTTACCAGACATGTTATTGCTTGTCATAGTAATAATATTAAGGCTATAGTATTAATAACAAGGTGACCTGAGTGACGTTGTGTAGGCTGTACTGTGATACTAACATGTTTTATATTTAATTATATTGTTATAAATATTTTAAGCTATTAAATATTAATTTTTAAATATAGTATACATAAAGAACTCGTCAAATTTATGATCGAATTGCAATTAAACATTGATCACTGCGATTAATAAACGATTAAATACCAATCTAAGCGAAAGTTGCTTAATCAATACCGATTGCATAAATACTGACCGTTGATTAGTATAACACAAAAAATCATCGGGTTTATTGGCCGTCATATTAACACCTCAAGTAGGATAACCCTTTCAATTTCAAAACTTTTATGCACACAAACCTAAATTAATAATAATATTATATAAAGTATAGGTTAGTACAAAACATTCTTTACACGTGGATAAATTATCTTTTAATATATAATGCATTAAAATAAACATTCCCTTTTAACAGTATACTAGACTTTACGCGTCAGTTTACGTATAATTGATTGAGAAGCCACAGCAATTTCTGCGAGTTTGGAAGAATCATTGATGAATTATGAGACAGTCAGAGTGATAGTAAATAAGTCCATATATCAAATGTAATTTTAGGTAATATATTTTAATATTATTGTAATATAGTATAAAAAAGTAATATCGGGATACGTTACGGATAATTTTGAAAAGAAAATATATATAATGATATTATTATATATATAGCTACTGTAGTTATCCTAGTATATTTAACTAATATAAATACCCCATAGGCTACATAACCAGATTAACTACCGTAATATATATTTAATATGTATATACATATAAACATTATTAGCGTAATAAATATCGCTATATATATTATCTACTACAAGCTAGTATACGGATATACGCGCATATAATGAATTATAATTACGTGGTTGTCTAACATGACGTCATTATATCTAACTGTAAGACAAATGACGTAAATGTTTTAACCCAAGACAGTAGACTCATCTATTGTTTATTTACATCACGGACTGTACATATGTACATATGCCCATTAAAAACTGGAAACTAACAGGGTTCAAGAGGTGAGCGAGAGGGAGAGGAGGAGACAGAGGAAGAGGTTAATATATTTGCAAGAATATATATATATTAATAATTGAATAGTTATTTAAAGAGTTAGATAGAAAAGGAGAGAGAATAGCTGGTATTCAGAAGTAAATGAGTGAAAGAAAGATAATTAGAGAAAGCAGGAGACAAAGAACAAGGTATCAATATCTGCCTACCTACACATCTACCTAACTACCTACCTACCTATCTACATATATAAAGCACTGCTATGTATGTATTTATATTTACGCATGTCACATGTTCCGCCCTTCCTTTCCCAGGTCTTCACGCCATTATGTTGGATATTAACATTATCAGGGAGGCACGCGGAGGGGAGCCTGACCTAGTGAGAGAGTCACAGAGAAGGAGAGGGCTTGATTCATCTACGGTGGATAGAGTAATAGAGTTGGATAATAGCTGGATAGCAGGTGTGCAGCGTGTGTGTGTGTGTGTGTATGTAGGTAGGTATGCAGTATCATATAATATAATATAATATAATATAATATAATATAATATAATATAATGTACTATAATATGGCACCATATAGTATCGTATGACACTATAACATACTATAATATATTATAACATACTATAATATACTATAACATACTATAATATACTATACCATAATATACCATAATATAATGTAATGCCTTGATATTCTTTAGTAAACATTCATCCTCTTTCCCACCCACCCCCTTACCCGTTATTCCACTAGCCAGATATACCCTGGATGAGACCAACACCCGCCTCAAATCAATGCAGAAGGAGATTGGTGCTTTACGAAAGGTTACTCCCCATTGGCTTTGTCATCTTATCTCTTTGTTTCTATTGGCTAACGCTATCCTTCATCTGCATATATGACAAATAACCAATTGCATCCAATCTCACACTGAGATTAATAATGGATGTTATGGTGTACTTAGTGGTATGTTCATATTATGCATTGCATCATGATAATGACATTGACTACTTATGGCATCCATACATACATACATACATACATACATACATACATATATACATACATACATACATACCTATGTACCTATACATCTGCAGGTAGGCACAGACTTCTCAGCTCTAGTTGCCAGAAGGGAGATGGTGGCCATTCAAGCCAAACAACAGACAGAACATTTTAAAAGCCTAGATACTCAGGTGACTACTGCCCTATTAGAACTAGGCAATATTGTACATGAGGACACACCCGATGAGATGAAGGTATGTTGGTATTACTAATACTTACATGCTATTAGGATAGGCATGTTGTTATGTGTATATCTTGATTTATATCTACACATAACCATATTCATACACCTATACAAACTGATAGTTATACACCTCTACATACCTATAGTTAGACACACATATATAGATATACTGACCGCACTATAAGGAAGGTGTCCAGTCATATAGTTACATACTTACTTGATATCTAGGTACATACTTACTTGTCTCTTTCATCATGTACTATTAAATATGCATAGAGGCATATTTGCAGGCCAAGTCATTCATTTATTACACACATACACATTCACATACATACACACATACATACACACATACATACACACATACATCCATTAGCCATATTTGGTCAGATAGACAGGCTTGCTTATGTCTAAATGAACCTATAAGCGAAGATTAAATCATTTTATTGACTTATATAGGAGTGGAGATTACAGGAGAATATGTTTTTAAATCAAAACAAATAATGAAATTGCAATTGAAACGAATTACTAGCCCTGGTTATATAACGAGATAATGATATAGATGTATTGATAGATAGAAGCCACCAATGAGAAGAGGGCATCAAGTGGACTATCATACCAGGCGTTACTAGAGAAATTAACTGCAGTGGAATTACAAAAGGGTATGTATGTTGTATATATTATATGATACATTTACTACACACACACATATATATATCATATAGTCATATGCGGTCCTGTGTTCTATGTGCTGCTTCTATTAATGTTTAAGAGAATGTAGTGTAATTTGTCAGGGTTTGTCTAGTCATGAGTGTGCATATTTATGATAAGAGATATATATATATTGGTATGTTATATTCTGTTGTAATATATTGTGATATTGTTGTATTAAACTAATTTATTGTAGTATGTTATATTATATTAGATCCTATTGTAGTATTATATTATATTACATTTATTGTTATGGATTTATATAATATTATATTATACTGTATTATATTATATTATACTACATTATATTGTATTGTATTACATAGCTGGCATAGCTGGTGAATGATATATAAGCCATTTTATTGGCTATTAACTAGAGGAGGTGTAGGACTAGGCCTTGGAGCCAATAGAGGGTACTATCTGTCAGGGCCAGCTGCTCTTCTAGACCAATCACTAGCTGCTTATACCGTTGCCTACTTTAGTGCTAAAGGCTACGTGCCTGTTATGTGCCCATCTATGATTGGTTCTCAGGTAAGTGCTAAATTTTAATATTAGTTACATAAATTGTGGACAGTTGTAGATGGGGTCTATATGGGATTGTATTATATTATACAGTGGATATATATGTGCATATGTATGATAGTATGTATGATAGTATATGTGTATATGTATGTAGGTATGTATGATAGTATATGTGTATATGTATGTATGTATGTATGTATGCATGTATGTATGTATGTATATATGTATGTATGTATGTATGTATATATACATATGTATGTATGTATGTATGTATGCATGTATGTATGTATGTATATATGTATGTATGTATGTATGTATATATGTATTTATGATAGTATGTGTTTATCATATTAGATATAGTATGTATTTATTATATTATACAAATATAGTATATAGTTACTATCACCTTACTACCAATGATTTCTTAGGAAGGGGTTAGACCACCTAATAGCTGTGAGCAGAGCTTGTTGATAAAGAATCAAGGTGATTGGTTCAGTCGAAAAGCACTTCCAATCAGGTATGCTATAAATTATACATTGGTGTGCTTCATTGTACATATATACAAGATTGATGGTACACCCCCATATATATGTTATGTATTTTATGCATCTTTTGTCAGATAACAATAAACATATATTTCTCTTTTTTTCTTTTCAATCTAGATTTACCTCAAACCTTATATCTATCAAACAACCTTTCTTTTTTCTATATATATATATATCTCCTTTTTGTTCTATCTCACTATATACGATGTATAACCTACACTATATATATTCCTTTCCTTTCTGTTTCACAAACTTATCTACAGCTCCCTTCCCTTTCCTGTGGTTTTTCTTTATTCCTTTTCTTTATAGTGTCCTAGTGTATTTTAGATAAGATAGTAGTAGTAATTATAATATGAAACGAATAGTAGTGAGTATAAGTAACAATAGCAATTGTTATAATACTAATATTAATATTAGGAGTAAACATAAATATAAAGGTTATTAATAATGATATGTGAAAAAATAAAATAAAATAATACCACTAAGAATATAAACTATAATAAAAATGATATAAAGCAAAATAATAAATATTTGAAATAATAATAATATAGAGATAATATGATAAATTATGTTATTTTTTTTTGAAAATATATGACATCATGTGATAACATATAATGATATAGAGTAAGAATATCACATTGACTCTATATATATATAGGTATGTGGGTAAGGCAGAGATTGTCAGTGATAGACCAATTGGAAGACTCAACCAAAGAGCAGGGCAAAAAAAGAATACTGGGATTGATATCCTACACTCTCACTCTGCTAGTGAAATTTCCATATTGACACTAGTTGCACCTGAGGTACAACCTTCTAGCCCTGTTTTAGTCGTGTCTATAAGTTTATTACGTCACTGCATACCAGATTATATTACAGCCTAGTATAGTATCTTAAATTAGATTTTATTGGATTGTATTAGATTGTATTATAACATTATATTATATTATATCATTACATGCAGTACAATTTCATATTATTCCCTATCTTTCTTATTTTATCTCCTTATGTATTTCTTGTTACATCCTTTTCTCATCATCTCTTGGTTATCTATTTCCATATATGGTTATTATTTCCCATATCAAACCTTACATGGTTATTTCACTTTTTTTCTTCTCAATCTAGAGGTCTTACTCACACATTTTCTCTCTATATCTCTCTCTTTCTGTATATATTTGTTTACATATAGACATAAACATATCTTTCTTTCTCCTATTCCCTCTCTTTGTCCTCAGTTTTTCTTTGTCCCTTACTACCATTTATATATTATATTTATCAGTATTATTTATGTAATTATTTTGGATTTATAAATGATTAAAGCAAGCATGATTTACCCCCTCTAATACCACACCTATATCTTTTTCTACAGGATAGCTCTGAAGAATATAATATTTTAACCAATCATACACATGACTTCTACCTGTCAGTAAGTGGTTCCAGTGTATTGTTCTGATTGGTTTTACTCATTTTAGGTTTTAATTTCAAGGGTGTTCTTGTTGCCAGTCATATTATCTATACATGTGTGTGCATGTAAGGATAGAATAGTTTAGTAATACAGTATTACATTGTATGATCAGATAATAATATAATAGTATGATTGTATAATAGTATAATAGTATGATATTATGATAATATAATAGTATAGTAGTATAATAGTATAATAGTATGATGGTATGTATGATAAAATAATAGTATACTAGTATAATAGTATAACAGTATAATTGTACAATAGTATGATAATATAATAGTATAGTAGTATATTAGTAGGACAGCATGATATGTCTATTAATATAACCCAATGAAATATCTCATATTAATTAACAATACAGTTAGGACTTAATATGGAAATGAGTTCCATTCCTGCCCCCCACTTGCCATATAAGGCTACCCGTCAAAATATGTTGAGCACATGGCTCCCAGGATCAGGTACTAACAACACCTTTTTATTAGTTTAGATTGGCAATGGTTATTGGTGTGTATCTTTAATGGATGAATGAGTGGTAGTATATATGATTTGCCTTGTGAATTTACAGCTCTATGTAATATAGCTATTTATAAATACATATATATGATTTCAAACAGATCCAATTGGTTCCTGCCTATCAATTCATGCAAGGTTATAGGGGTCTGTTTATCCAGGCATCCAGGCATACATACCAACTGCCAACAATTCCGTTTTTGATCATTTAGCATAAGCCAATTGAATTGTTTTTATTCGTTCAAACACACCAGTTATAGTGCTTTCATATAATATGAATTATGTTTATGATTGACCAACTAATATATTGATGTTATTTATTGGGTATCCCTCTATTCATCTATCTCTTTCAATTTATGGATAGGAAGTCTTGCACATGTCATAGTAGCCTACACCATATATATGGACATATGGTTAGTATAATATACTATAATGTAATATAATACAATACTCTATAATATAATACGATATAATGCAATGCAATAAAATATACTGAACTATATTATAATACAATGGAGTGCAATACAATGCAATACAATATCATATAATATAATGTAATACAATGCAGTACAATAGCATATAATATAATGTAATGCAATGCAATATAATATCATATAATACAATATACTGTACTATACTATAATTCAATAGCATACAATAAAATATATAAGTGCACAGGCATATCTCCTTGAGAGGGAAACTGCAGGATTTAATTCTTCAACAGCCAAAGAACTGATTGGTTGCACCTACCTATACCCAACTTCCTAATTGGCTTAAATAAAATCTAGATTGATATTTATATGTATTAGATCTTCAACCAACCAATCCTGTCCAACCTAGGCCATCAAGTGGAGATGTCAGAAGTCACTGATTACACAGACTATCTGTCCAGATCAGTTGATATCCGTTGTGGTACCAAAACGGTAATGTTTTAATATAATGTACTGTGCTATGTGTGACTTATAAAGATTATGATTGTAGAAAATCCATTTAATTAAATTATTCAGATCTAGTGATAAATGTTAGTTTGAATGTTTACTAGGTATATTAAATTAAATTAAATTAAATTGCATTGTACTATCTTTTATTATATTGTACTTTGTTATATTAGATTGTGTTATATTATATCTGGCTCCATTCCATTCCATTATTTTCTACCAATAGATAATGGAGTGCAAAAAGAGAATAATGAAAAAATTCCTATTCAAAATATGATTGCTATTCAACTCAATGATTTATATCCCATCACACTGCAAGGCATATAAATCAAAGTAGAAGGTGAAGCAAACATAGGCCTATGCACCAGTTAATTAATCAATAGTTTAGTTAGTTAATTAAATGAAAAATCTGTCTCACAGCTATTTGACAAGAACAAAGTGTATGTGCACATGGTGGGTGGGGTTGTGTGCCGAACACAGCAATTGATGGCCTGTATATTGGAGAATAACTACATGGAAACAGTAAGTAATTATATATACATTACATACCTAGCTACCCATATATATATCATTTGTGCTTATAGGCATTTATTAGTCATGCTTTATTGGTGAAATCAGGAGGTGCATGTTAGAAAATTTGTGATATAATTTGTGTAGGGTTGTACCATGGCTTGCATAGTAAACAAATACTACATAAGATATGATAATAGAACATAATGGGATATATTATAATACAATACAATACAGCACAGTACAATTCAATACAATGTAGTGCAATCCAACACAACACAAAGTAGTACAGTTAATTAGAATATTTACCCTATTCACTCACATCAGGGCATTAACATTCCCAAGGTTCTACAACCATTTATGGGTGGTTTGACTTCTCTACAATTTACCAATCCAAAATAATATTATAAATAAATCTCTCCTTAACATTAATGTTGTTAAAATATGATGGAGCTAATGTTTTTCACTATGCTTAGATATATTATTCTTTATTATTGTTATCATATTGGTGCATTCAGTTATATTTATTAATTAAGTCTAATAGGAAGTTGTTTTCAATCATTCCTCTTATTGGTCCATGACTTAGCTGTAAAGTGCTGCTAAGTCAACTAGGTCATAGAATAATCATTTTATATTAAGAACTGAAAGCCAGTCAAAGTTTGCTGTAAGTAATGATCAATGAGTTTTTCTGGATTCAATAGAACAGGTATTTTATAGCTCAGTGTCAAACCCAATTAATTAGCATTTTATCCTAATTAAGGCTCTCATGCTAAATAGATCTTTTGACTGGACCCATAATTAAGTATAGATCTAAATTAGCACGAGAGCCTTAATTAAGAATAAATGCTAATTAATTCTGAACTTCATACAAAAACTTAATAGTTGCTTGTTGTTATGTTATGCTTGTAGTTTGATTTGTTTAGTCTACTCATGAGAATTAATGAGTCACTGACCTCGTACTGTGATATTTTATTGGTTGATCTTACCTATAAACCATTTATTGGTTTGGAGGCACATAAATTCTATTGGTGGTACAATAATTATAAATAGAGATTTGTTCCTAGTATTAATATACCGATTGGCTCACAGTTATGAAGTTGTGCTCACCATAAATCAATAGAGCCAATAGATCCAAAAATTACTTATTTTTAGGATAGAAGGAATTACTGACTCAGTGTCACTGGAGGTCAAGACCTCAGAGCTAGAACTTGAGTTGCGAGATATGTCAAGGAATTTATAAACTGGAACAATGCAACATCGTAAAAAAAATCATTTAATTTATGATCAATACAAATGGGGAACAAGACCAGAGAAGCAAGGTAGAATCCAAATCTTCATCTGGCAAATCAAAAAGGAGGAAGATGTAGGAAATCCGAAAAATCTTACACAACACATCAAAATCTTCCTGGTAGTCCACTTTCTACCAAGGAACTTCTTACCATTGTGAAAAATGACTGGTTAAGATTAAGACATTGATTTATCCCATTCTGTTGGGGATTGTATGGTACTGTTTTCTGAGGAAGAATGACATTCTTCATTAGATAACTGTCAAAGTCTGAGTTTACAAACTCAGTTCCATTCTCCATCATTAAAATAGACATTGGTATACTTTTATTATTAAAAAAAGTTGGTAGAAGTTGACAAGTAAGCCTTTAAGGCTGTTAAAACCAGGAGAACACAGTTGGTTAGAGGACCAGGATAAATATTACTGTTTTTGGCTCATTGGTATAATGAGACATTAGTGATTCAGTAGAGATATGCTGCGCATGGAATGGAGATGATCATGATACTATTATTTGTCGACCTTGTTATTATGTGCGAGACACCAACTTGACCCAGCACAAATAAGGACCACTGTGACTCCCCTGAGCAGTTGTGAGGCCGTAGAGTTATTAGTAAAAGCTACTGAACCTGTGCTAGAACTAAAGTTTCCATTGCACTTTTACCTCTCATTTCTTTACATTGATTTTTTGTATCACATAGAAGAAAAAATATGATCTTCTTTGTCTAAAGTCGGGTATTATATTCTTGCTAGCTGAACCTGCCATCACTGTTTGATAATTTTAAAATTGATCAAGTAGATATGTTAATTAATACACCTGTACCAACCAGACCTCCAAATAAGAAGTTGATGGTGTTTTTATTGAATGACATCACAAAAGTCTTGAAAGATAAAGAGGTATATATACAAGGTTAAAAAGAATAATATAATACGGGGGTCCAGTCATGTTGACAATATTGTCTCTCTGATATTTATAGATTCTGAAATTTTACGCATGTATATTGTGTCAGGTATATCCCAAAAGTTAGAAATTTATAACAAATACTAATCTGGAAGATTAACTTGCAGAAGCTGATATTAGTCTATATCGTAGTATAGACACAATTATTACTATATAGCCTCAAGAAGATATAAATCATAGTTACCACATCTATCCCACACTTTCAAATAACAAATTAAAAGCCTCACTCACGTTTGACCAAAAGTGTGAACTACAGGAGGAACTTAATATAGCATTAACTTATTCACCACCTGATGCTAGTTTTCCTGATAATGCATACTCAAACACAAATAGAACATAGGAGCATTCGTACAGTACAATTTTATTTCTAATAACTTGTATTAGGAAGGATACCTAATTAATGTGTAATCTGGACTGAAAGCATAGGATCTGAATGTGCTTATTGTATAGTTGCAGGATTGCTGTCATTGATTGGTTCAATCTTGATCAATCATCTTGGATTAACGTTTAGCCCCAATGTAAGATAACCTCTAACCGGCAGGTTTAGATTGTGCGATTTAGCTTTAGACTATATATGCAATAGTAATTGCTAATAATATTGGATGATTATAGCTATATATATGCTAATTAGAGGTAGATCACTGAATAATCTGTCCACTGGTAATTAATCTCTTATTAACCTCTAGGTTGGTAGTTGCTTGCTTATTGATATCCAAATTAGTAGATTAGTAGTTAATCTGTTAATAATCTCTAGATGAGTATTTAATCTAAGTCGAAAGTGATTAATCATTAAAGTAAACGTATTTTTTTATGGCAACAAAGACTGTTTTTAGGCAACCTAAACACAATCATATATATATAAACTAAAATAGAATATAATATGATAATCGCATGTACATCATAATGTAGAAAGATTGACACTAAATAAGTCACTAAGCAAAAATGACTTACAATGCTATAAAGTTACATTTGTTATTTAATGATTTTCGCTTATCATATTTCTCAGTACAGACGACAGCATAATCATGCATAACACAAGGCATCCCTTCCTCCTTTACAGTTATATCCTTATTTCGGTTCAATTACAACCACACACATAGCCGAGCTAGTAGAGTCAACTACAAAACAAGAAACTAAAACAAACTATAAACTGCAAACGATATAGACACCATCATTTATATTAGTTATGCTAGGTAACAGTGATGTTATTATCACCTATTAAAACTTCCATGGTTAAGACAACTTGTCTTTATATATTATAACTCTCACTCAACGACATGTATAATCACAGAGAAGTCTTCAATCAAATTATAACTCCATGTATCACATAGGTAAACTAAGCGATATGCGATATATAGGTAGTCAATATATTTTAAACCATTAATACTATATATTATCTTACCTATCCATCATATGATAGGATCCAAGGATCCAATGACAAATGATTGCCACAACTATATATAAATAGACATGTCTTACATTCAATTATTATTTTACACCAATCTTTACGTCCACACTAACATCAACTATCTCCCCATTGGTTTTTTTGGTTTCTTCTTGGGGCTCAGCGATTGAATCATCCGTAACTGCCGCATCTTTAACTGCAGCATCCGTAACTACAGGAGCCGGTACTACAGTAGGCACAAACACAGGCGCGTCTATTGACAACTTAGTCTCTGATGGTGTTTCCTGATGATCCAGTTCTGGCTGCTTGGACTTGGATCCTTTCCTCTTACGAAATCCATCATGTTTTTCAATCTGTCGGTGCTGTTCTCGCTAAAGAATATAGGAGCAATGTTATTGATTAGCAGGCTGGTTTAAAGTTTTAAAGTTATATTAACAAGGTCTTATATAATAGTGTCATTGTCTGATGTTGTTACTGTGTTATTATAACCTACTGGTGTCTAAAATTATATCAATATATATATATATATACTAACTAAGATATAATGTATAGATAAACAAGCGAACAGAAGATACGGTCCTTAACATAAAAGTATCATACATTCGCCTATCTACATATATTCTATAGGTTACTATAAACATACATATACCACATCAGCAAGAGAAGATATAGTGATTCTTTACCATGCCCATTGTATTCTTGGATCGGAAATCCTCAATAGTTTTGTAGTATCCCAGTATCGCCTATAGATACAACGAAACACGTTAGAGGAAAGGTAGGTGGGTCAAGGAATTATTGGTACTTGGGAGGGGTATGGTCAAAGAAATCAGCCAAAAGATATAATATTATAATATTATACTATATCATATCATTGTATCGCTATCATTCTCCATTATACTCTTGTATCATATGACGTGCATAAAAATAAAGAGAGCACTGGCCCATTCCTTAAAAGTGATATCTTATCTACTAGCTGTCCATTACGTAATAGTAATAGTAATATATATATATATATATATATCCCGACACAGAGGCTACTATTCTCTTACAAATATATATAATGTATAATATAGGATACATAGGTTTTATTACCCTTCTCTCTCCATCCCTCGCTTACTGTTAATATTATATATATATTCCATTTACTATTACTAACTAATCGTGTATGTAAGTATGTATATATACGTAAATCTATATATATATATACAGTACAAGCATATAATTATTTAATCTATAATTATAATTTTACTTATACATATATATATCTATATGTAGTGTATATGTACGATATGTAGAAGGGCGTATATACCTGTAGTGTCGGAAGAATAGTTAGTGCACGATGGTCTCTCCTGTATTTAAGGAAGGCCCAGAATTTCTCTAAACCGTATAGATGCGCTGTAGATATTAGTAGATATTAGTCCATTTAGTATTTAAATAACTACTAACTAATAATTATTAATTATTTAATAATTAAGGAAGGCATTAATCCATATATGGGGTATGTTATCTTTTCACACATACATGTATTTACTACGTTATATATATATATGCAAGTAAGCACCAATAAACGCCCATCAATAAGTGTTCAAGTTATAAAGTCAGCAAAGAGCAAGAGATAAAGAAACTCTAACCGAAATAAACAGATTTGTTTATAATACCTTTACATAATAAAATACCAATTAGCGTGGCATCCCTAAACTTCAATAAGAGAACGAGATGGATCAATAAAAGAAAAATATAGTATATATAGACTCACATTGTGCATAATCCATTAGTGTTTCATTCATGAAATCAGCAAAGATATCAGGCCGGAATTTCTTTTCCAGCCCGTAACTGTAGAAGCGAAAGAGACACTCTATACCATATCTATATAGATAGTAGATAGGTATGTGTTAGTGACACAGAAGAGATGTAAGAGATATGGGCCGCTATTAGGTATACTATATTGGTTGTAACTATTATATTTATGCACTATACTTATAAATTATATTATCCATTATAATATCTTTATATGGTGTATACCATGACTTTAATTAAAGAATAAACACCAATCAAAGCCAGCATTCAGAGATATAAACCAACCGTTCATCCCCTCCCCTCCTACCTATAACCAGCTTTAGCATCTTCCTTAGCATAGTGACGTAGGTCCTCATACATCTTAGTGTTAAATTGGTCACGGAGAAAGAACGACCAGAATCGGAACATTGTATTCATTTCCTATATAAAAATATGTATATAACAAAAAACACCATTAGATGCCATAATAATATAGTTTAATCTCCTTTGGTGTAGTTGTACTAAATAGCACACAAACACACACACACGCATATATATACATCAGACAATAGTCACGAATATACCATTATACACTCTTCTATACAAAGATCTTACATTCCTAACATAAATATACATATATAACTATGTACTAATATAAATATATACAAGTTTACACAGTTGCAAGCATTAGCATACCCTAATACACTAGTCTATAATTTAATGCACACATTCAGAGATATATACATATATACATAAATACATGCATACATACATGCTTAGCTACCCAACCAATCACAGGCATACTCAATAATATCTACCAATAACGTTAGTTAGTGAGGAAATAAGCACACAAAAACATACGCATTCATGCATACATAACAGCCATATACATATACACTTAGATATACGGGTGTGGTGACCTATAATCTATCACATATATTTACCCATGACTGGCCAATACCCATAATCTTCCTCTCTGCAAATCAAATAGTAAAGTTATTTATACACTCCCAATCACAGTCGTGTATTCGTATAGATCAAGATTAAGATCAAATATTTCATTGGCTCCCTTTATCATCTTTGTCAAATTAACTACTTATAGCTATTCTAACATTGCTGTAGAGCCAATCAATACACATCCCATACGGAAAAGGGGCAGAAGCCCACATCCAGGAGGAATTCAGGATGCCACGATCTATGAATAGCCAATGGGTATGATGATTGCTATATGAATAGCTACAGAATACCAAAGACTGAGACCCAATCACATTTCTAAGAATAACTATAATATTAAAAACTAAAACAAAGAAATACAAGAGAGTATATTCTCAATGTATTACCCTACATTAACATACACCAACAGTCTCATGATATACATACCTACATACCAACATACCTATATATATGTTTCAGAAGTACTTCAACATAACCTATCCTCCTTTAATTTTTGGTTTGTAAAAAGAAAAAAAAAGAAAAAAGAAAAAGAAAAAAGAAACAAGACGAGGAAAAGGAAAAAGATAGACATACGTTTAAGGCATTTGTTTCTAAAACTCAAATACTGATTCTTGACAAAGCATCCTGTAGCCAGTAACTTGTGGGAAGGGTGCTGGAAGGACCCAAAGGGTTGACCCTCGGCACTGTGTTATGTTACATATAGTAAGTGTGTGTGTATGTATGTATGTATGGTATATAGGTGTAGATATGCTTATACCTATACACATATATATATATATATATACATACACATATATCTATACATCTTCCCCATACCAATTATTAATCACTATTAATAATATTATATCAAGGTTTTATCTAGCCCTTCCGAATAAGGACCGTAAATTTTAAATTTTATAACAGTGTTAGATTATATTGAATTATATCATTGGATTGTATATTTTGGGTATACCTAGAACAAAGAATATATCTACCAATAGAATATGAGTGTCCCTTAAAAGAGACCGATTTTAGGCTCCTAGTAGTCAAAAATGAGGGTAAAAATTAATGTAGCGGCTACAAAGGTTGTCATTGGAAGACTATGGATTGGCTAATCATTGGTCACCCACACCACATCCAGTTCGCTTTATCCTTGTATGTATATTTACTAATAACTCCAGCCACATGTCTTGGCCATCAATCATGCATACACACACATACATACATACACATCTACCTATCATGAGCCTTGCGATGGCTTGGTGCTTTTTCCAGTGAGTCAGTAGAAGGAATAAAGCCTTTAGGTGCAAACATCCATCCTACATGGGATTCAATGGTTGGATTGTCACTGTATTTGCTTTTATGTTTAGCCGTATGTCTTTTGTTTTCACTTTTTGTTTTCTCTTTCACTGGGTAGAATCGCGGTGCCTTGCTAAGTTTAGGTGTACGCGGAGCCTGTGTGATGGAGATGATGGCGAGAGAGAAGGGGGTTAAGTTACAAGGTAGAGAAGGATACACATCGATGGTACATAGAACGGATATGATAGATAGAGAAAGGGACAATGCCAAGCTATATAAGATACATAGTGATTGTGATATATTATATTATATATATCTCCTATCCACGTTTTGCAACAACCAATATCAACACACCATCATCATTAACCTAGAATAAAAATGGAACTACGTGTTAAAATCACACAAGTCAATGTAAACACACATACACACACACACATATATATATATATATATCCCATTAAGCATGCGCATAAACTATATCTAACAGGTACAAGTATCTCTTCTGCCTCTCATCCACTCTTGTCCCTCACTACTAACTAATGATTGTAATACATAGACAAGCACTACAATGATACACAACCAATTACAACCGTTACTGGTGAAGAAACAGCTACGCTATCCTGATCAGCGATTGGTTCACCGGGCTTAACCTATTGGGTGAATAGAAAGATATAAGTATAGTCAGGCAATAGTAGTGGGTAGAAATACACAGGAACATTAGTACAGAGAGGAGAATATAGGAGGGAGAGCCTCGTCACTGACAAATATATACCGATAATTGCATATAGATGATAGTCTGCACATATACATACATGCATACAAACTGTCACACACATACATACATGTAAATCTTGTTCGTAATAATATAGGCCCGTGTTGATCATTTCAGCCCACTCTTCGGTCTTTAGTCGGTTCCCTGACATATCATCCATGCGATTAACCTCACTATGTTTCTTGGCGGGTGGTGTTTGGGTAACTATCACGATCTTGGCTAGATCGTCATCCTCAATCTACATTGTTATGGGTCAATAAAAATACCAATATGGCTCTTCTTTATAGATTATATAAATTCGTGAGATGATTGGTTCTACTTGTTTTATATAATATCGATTAGCCCAATCATTTATTCAACATCTATTCCTTATTAAGGGGGTTAGCATATCCTAACCAATCATATCCTACTCGATCCTACCTACACAAAAAAACAGAGCTAGATTATTCACCTCGGAGCATGAAAAATCGTCGTCATCATCAAACTCATCTGGTTTCTTAGTCTTTTCAGTGGGGTTGCTATGGCTACCTTCTCTCTTAACCTCTTCATCAAATTTAAAATCTAGTTCTTCGAACACCTGATCCTCCGTTTCATTATCTTTTACACCACCATGTGTGTCCACACTGTAGTATAGAGTATAGAGAGAGATGGATAAGTATGTGTATAGGGTTTGGTAGGTAGGGTAGAGTTAGGAATAGCTAAGGTGGGAGAGGAGTGCAGAGAGAGCATAGAAGAAGGAAGAAGTGAATGAGTGAATAAGGTATATATATAGAGGGAGAGAGAGAGGGAGAGGGAGATAGTAACATATAATTATATATAGTAGAAAGGGGAAGTAGACATGCAGCTTGACGATGGAGATGGAATAGCAACAGAAGGAGAAAAAGGAAGGAATGGTAATATTTATAGTTACACACCTCTATTACTTAAAATAATAAATCTTAGCCGATCTTATACTTTCCATTGAATATGCACATGTTAGCCACGCAATGGAAACTGGCGAATGAGCGGGCATGAACATTGTGAAATCTATTTTTCTCAATTTATTTTAATTGATTTATATTGACCAATATCATAAATACAATAAAATTGTAGAATTTCAAAGTGATTGGCTCAAAAGAATATTATAGAAATGTGCCAATTAAATGAATAGATAGGGAAGGAAAAGGAAAGAAAAAGAAAAATAAGGGAGAAGGCGAGAAAACGTGACACGTAATGCTTAGCAACCAACCAACACCCACCCACTCTACCTGTGAGAAGGGAGCCTCTTCCTATTCCTGGGCTTACTATGATGCTTTGCTGTTTCTTTGCTATGACTGCTATTATCTTTCTTGCTCTCTCCTTTTGCCGTCACCATCTCCTCGCTCTGGCGGTAAAAATAATTGGTATTGGTTAGTAATCGCGCTATATTCTTCTACATACATCTATAGTGTTACTAACATGATAGGAGAGAGAACAAAGAATAACCTGTATAGATAGATTGGACAATAAATACAATACAGTAAGCTAATAACTACAACATACACTGTAATGGCCATAAAGGCAGGTAGATTCTGATGGTAAATAAAAGATATTACCTTAGGTACCAGCCAGTGTTTCCAGTCGGTCTTTCTGCGCATGAAGAATAGATCCGGAGATAACTGTACCTTCTCACTATCCTTTAGAGACTATAGAGGAAGAGAGAGGGAGAGGGGTGGATGGCAGGGAAATACATGAGTAGGGACAGGCAACAGAGTTATAACGGGAAAATATAATATAATATAATACAATATAGTATAATAATAATACAATACAATGCAATGCAATGCAATACAATATAATATAATACAAGGCAACGTAATATAATATAATATAATATAATATAATATAATATAATATAATATAATACAGCACACTATAATATAATAATAATATAATATAATACAATATAATATAACATAACACAATACAATGCAATATAATATAATATAATACAAGGCAACGCAGAATAATATAATATAATATAATACAACATAAAAGAAACATGAATAAAAAAGAAAAGAAATTAAGTAAGGCACAATATAAAAATTATACACAATTACATTTACCCACCTCCACTACCATCTCCAGATCATTGGTCATAATGCGCACCCTATTAAAGCCAGCCACAAAGGCAACAGGAATGAAGCCTTGATCTGTCATCTATACATATATATGTCGGTAAGTTAACTATTGTACAACTACAACCTCCATGACTATTAGTTAATATCAATTCTAATAAAATATATAAGTCGGACATGCATTTTTGTTCATAAATGTAGTGAATGAATTTATCTAAGTAGTTAAGTTATATATCGCTTCAGTCAAAGTGTGTCAAGATTTTAGAGCATAGTAAAGTAGAGTTAAGTAAATTAATTGGCACAGGCTCATATATATAGACAATATATACAATATCTAGTATCCACTAGGTAACAACACCATGTTGATGTATGTATATTGTCGCATCTCGGCTAAATAAGATGTTTCTATATATTTACGGTAGATGATTGGTGATAACAGATCATACATAGCAATTATTATTGGTTAACATATAAATTATGCTTGTCAATTATGACCGATCGTTCTTAGCAATTGCGTTGTTAAATAATAAATCATACATACATATATATTATTTTTGATTTATTTTATTTTTTCATGTATTTTGTGGTATTTTTCTATGACATGAAGGGAGTCAATGAATTCATTTCGAAATTCAGAAAAATGTAAATTTATGAGGGAAGGAGGCCACTAAGATATGAAAATAAACCAATAATCCAAAGGAAAAGCAAACATAACTAACTAAAATCCAATTAGAGAGGTTGCATGCAATTCTATTGGCTCTACGACAGGCTAGTACGTCATCGCTTTCATACAACTAATAAAGATATACATACATACAACCAATTAAAACATAAAAAGGCCCAAGGACCATTTTGTAATGGTCATAAATCATACATTATACAATAGTACACATATAAGTATATTGGCACTACAGCCATCAGGGCTAGTACTATACGTAGAAGCGATTACTAATTACACATTAAATATTTATTGGTCAAGCTTTAATTATTTAATTAAGGTTCGAGTCAATGAAAATGGGGATTCCTTTCATGTGATTATCGGTCGCTCTTCTAATATACTACAACATCATACTATATCACACTATATCCTATAGATCCATATAGACACACACATATATATATATATATATATATCGCATAAACAGAAACAAAGCAGATTATAATCTGAATAGAAACTGTGTTATGTAAGTAAAAGGGCAACTATATATATGCACACACATATATATAGGAAAGGGAGAACCGACCTGCTGGCGTAGATATAGGTCGGAGGTCAAATTCTCGTCACTGAAGTAATACTCACTGTGAAAAGAGTTATGTTGGTTGATCTATCTAATGGGTGGGTCTGCGTGCATGGATATAGTTGCCTATTCATATTATAATATACTTACATTTCTGTATATGTGATATATGACGTGTAGGTATAGTATAGTATATAGATAGCATGCAAGTATTTGAATGTAATTTGTGTTTCATCATGTAGTACTCTCTCTGCTTGGCAACCAATCACTTATGCAATTCTACCCTACCCTACCCTACCTTTTCCTTACATTGTACAAACCTACCACATAAAGAAAAAGAAAACAAGAAGGAGAACCAACACGATTATTAGGGAGAATTGTTATAGGGCCAATATCAAAAACAAGCTAAGAACTATACATTATATAATATAATTACTACTATTCTGTACCTACACGAGAGTTAAAATTTTAAATAAATAAAAATACCATATTTTTCTTCCTTTTTCTTCTTAATTGTAAGTAGTTATTATCATACAGTATTATAATAAGTAATCCATACATACATACACCACTCCTAGCTATCAGATGAATTGTGTATTTCTATGCAACAGCTATAACATATGGAATGCACGTCATTACATTTCTTTTTAGAAAAACATTTCTAAGTCATCATTAGTACCCTATATAATAAGTGAGCATGTAGAATAATACACAATACAGTAGATATAGTAGATAGAGTATATACAGTATATAGTAGCGTTTACATTTGTTTTTTGAGCTGATCTTTCAAGGCTTCACTGTGACCCTCTGTGGAGGGAGGGTAAAATATCCCTTGACTGGGTAGACTGGAGCTAGGGGGTACAAAACTACCTTCATAATAACCGTAGTCATAGCTGGTTGCTGGGAATATATATATATATATACCATAGAGTAATTAAAATGTATGGTATAAAGGATTGTTTTTATTAATATATCATAGATTGAACTTTTTAATTTTAAAATTAAATTGTATTTATAAAGCAATAAGTGTTGTAGAAGACTGTCGTTTAAAACACACGTATATAGGGAGAAAGAATAGAAGATAAATTTTAAATAATTAAAAATCATAAAAGATAAATAGAATAATAATAATAAAACATAGAAAAGTAAATTTTAAAGAATAATAATGACATAGACAAAAGATAGAGTCAAAATAAAAAGAATAGTAATCAACACCGCAATTAATCCTAATGATTATTGGAGAATGGGCCGATTTGTGCACAATCTAGTAAACCCATTTCACATATATATATATCATGCAAGTTAATTTTAAACAACCAATCATCCCTTTACTTACAATAGCGTTCCTAATATGCTATATCCCTTTATATATAATATATCCATTTTTATATCTCATGCATGCTATTTTAACCAACCAATCATTATCTTCCTTGCCATAGTCACTATCATATGTTGTATCGCGCTATATATAATATATCCCTACATTTATATTATGTAATTTAATTTTAAACAACCAATTGTTCACCTCCTTACCAAATGCCCCGTGTTCACTACGGGTTCTCCTCCTGGTTTTCCCACCTAGTTGTAATGGGAAAAAAAGGTGATAGTGTGAGAGACCTATGTAGTGTAGTGGGTGTGTCTAGTTTGAAGGCCTTCTACCTATGTATATAGACAGTAGAGTAGGATACAAAACACTATAAAACTCCACATATAGGATAGAAAAAAAGGTTTATTAGGTGTTAGTATAGTATATACATAGGTGTCAACTATATAATGTGACTAACGATAGGTTAATAGGTAGGTACTAACTATATAGCGTGTGTAAGAAATAATAGGTCTTTAGATAGTGAGAGATATACAAACATATAGCCATCAACTCATTATAACGTACCTTGATGACCATGCTTTACCTTTCCCTCCTTCTTTCCTTTGTTTTTTTTCTCTTCTCCACCCCCCTTTCCAGCTGGGCCCTGTATCAGTAATTAGTTCGTGTGATTAATTGGTTTATACGATTAATTAATTAAAAAATTACTGCTGAGTTGAGGAAACCCAGTGGGAGTACTCTCTACAATATAGATGGATTCTATTTAAGGCAATGCGACAGGCTAAGGAGAATGGTTCTGGCTTATACTTAAAGAGAGAAAGAGATCAAGTGAATCACAATTGAACATAAAAAACCATTACAATTTAGCTGCAATATGACTAGTAACAGGCTTTCTATATATATTCACTTCTGAATAACAATACTAGGGGTCTGTATAGTTATAAATATCCTGATATATATCCAGGTACATGGGTACTGGGATACCTTTATACATATATATACCACGAATCATTGGCTCTCACTACTATTTAAAGGTTTACAACTGTCAATAATAGCCCACCATTACAACTGCAAAGAGACATATATGGCATCATATGCTGTCACCAATGTTTAAAGGTATAGAACTACTAATAACATAACAGCCCATCATTAACACGCATAGCAACTTACCTTTTGGGACTGTTTGGTTGCTGCCCCCTCATCGGCCTCTGGTTACCCACCAGTTAAAAACCATCTAATAATTATCATAGCCATTATATTATAAGCACAATATTATGCAAATACATATCTGCAAGATTCATTTAATGTATCTATATATGGGTATAAAACATCCGTTTACTTGTCCTTTCACCCTACCACCAATATCCTTGGCTATTAAGAGTAATATCCAGATCATGGATTGAATTAAACAGTTAATTATACACTGCATAAACATGACTCATTGGCTGATATATATATATATATATATATATTCACATGCCTTCCACAAACCTGGCCTTCATTTGAACTTGATTGACAGGCATAAATAAAGTAATTTTATCCTGGCTCAGTGCGTACCAAATAGTACTTAGTATAAGGTTGGAAATATGCAATTGCAACTATAAAAATACTCTACATTTTAATATAATTCCAGACGTTGTGCATTGAATAATGCAAAAAACCGGATATAAACACGATCTTAACAACAGTAGCCAACAAGGTTGTAAAATAAACAAAGCACATAAGAAGTCATGATGAGAACAACATATTAGGTATATTGAGGAGAAAATTGCTATATTGCTTAACCATGACAAACATAAGCAACTAAAATTTAGTTACCTTTCACTTCATTTTGCTCACCTGGCTTGCCTTCACTGACAACAGGAGGTGGTATAGGTACAGATTCGCCAACTGTTTTGGTCTCGCCCATCGCATCTGCCATGGTATGTTATCTGCAGAAAGGGAGAGTCAAACACTGAACAATGATAGTTCCTCAAACCAAAACATGTTCACAACAGCTCAACCAAAAATGGTAGTTAATCTTCATATAGATTTTGGGGTTTTTTCTTTTTGTTTTTCCTTCCCCCAATTCATCCCAGCCCCCTCGAGAGGTTTTGTTTTCTATCTGGTTCTATTTGCTTTATTATCTCAACATTCTATATTTATTTTATTTTTTAAAACAAAAGAACGATGATAAAGAGTTAACTAGCAAACAATTTAATTTTTACAAGTTTCTAGAAGCTTTATTGTCTCGACCTTTCTTAATACAACAAAACAAACATGGAAGTTCTGAATTCACTGATGTACGAAAAACTGATAGGCCCTTATGAATATTATACTTTCTACACTACAATAATACATGTTTTCAAAGCCTCTTCACACAAAAGCAACCAGACCCAAAAGAACTTACCCTTAAGCACGTATTTTTAGGGTACTATGTTTATATTAGTTGGTTTGTTTTTTTTTGCCTGAAAAAGCAAAGGTCGACTCATTTAATATAGTGTTTAAAAACGTAATAGGCCCAGTTGACCTCAAAGGGAATTTAACTGGACACAGAACATAATATCCGGCCCGAGTATCTTCAATTGATTTTTTTATGACGTCATATCTTGGCTCCAAGGTTGTAACTAAAATCGGCTATAATAATACAACAGTACTATAATAGTATAATATAATAATAGTACGTAGTGTCGAATTATTTCAGCTACCACAAGTATTAGACTAAATACTTCATGATGTATTGCACAGGAGCCAATTTTTTATTTTTTGTTTTGCATTATACCTCTAAAATATTCAATAGCGTTTACAATGAGGTGTCAATCGGTTTGTAAGAGTTAGTGACTAGTTAATCGCAATTTATTAAGTACATGGTGTCACTAATTATCTTTAATTAGGACTAGTTTGTTAAGTGAAGTCTAGTTCAAAAATTTACCGTGTTTATTAAATAGTGTTGGCCATTAGGTTTTAGTCATACATAATTATGCATGAAGCAAGCAAGATAAGAAGCAACAGAACGATCCTTTGAATAATCATTGGAAAATATGTTGCTAAACACATAGTTCGGCAGAACCCCTAAAAGGCGATATACATACCTCTGGTGGTTATCACAAGATCAACTGGTATTAACCTGGGTCAACAAATCAATAACCAGCATCCACAGACTTAGTCTGGATCCTTCCAGTTTTATAGGTTATCATAATAAAAGTCCCGTAGCGAAGACCTAGTGTCTTGGTGTAACTAGTAAGAGTTAGTTATGGTAGTTCTTAGCAGACAGACGCTCATATCAAACGTTATCAGTATTAAGAGGAAGACGGTTATTCCTACTACAAGTAAGATTAGATCCGTGGCCGGTAAGAGAAAATTAATAATTGGATTTTCCTCTGACAGTGAAAAAGAAATTTGCAGAACTCTTTGAGGAACTTCCCAATAGTTTCGACAATAACGTAGACAGACAGTCTATAACTGTAGATAGTGACAGCGATTGCAAATCTATAAGGTCCAACAGATTCTGATACGTAGTATTATCAGTACTTATTTAGTATTAATGCTAATCTATTTTCCATAGGTCTGCAGGCCTGACTGTACCAAAGAGTTTTGCTTTACGTAATATCTTTTCTTCTTCATCCACTCCAATATGCTGTCGTAATTAGCTATGTGTGGTTTGTGATTAGTAATTGGTGATCAGTTTATTTTAGGATGACTTATCAAGCACTTTGTTGCTTATAAAAATACTAAATTTATTTATAATAGTTTGTTAGAAACCATCAGTGCAGTCACCATAAAACAGGAAATATCACTCCTGTCCCGCCTTTTGGGATGTGTCGGGCCGAGAATCAACCCCGAATCACCGGTCTCAAGTCAAATAAGTATTTAAAACGAGTCAGCTCAATTATGGAACCCCTCTCCTCCGTTTATCATCATTCACAGCCGCTGAACCATCAAAAGTTTGATCACTCGAATACAACGCAGAACATTATAGGAACCTCGATGAATTACGAGAGCCAATCAAAATGCCTACGGAGCGTCGTATTGATGGAATGTTGTGAACACTAAACACAAGTATCATAACTAAAATCTATCGTCATAAATGGTTACATAATTTTCCGCTAGCTTAAATTAATATTTACATAATACTTAAAACAGATAATTAAAAAAAAGAAAACATTAATGCCAGGATTCATATGATTTGAATAACGGAGATGAAGTTTCTGGAAACAGATTAAAGCTCTGTTGAAACTTATCAATAGTGTAAATAAGATGGATTAATTTAGCAACGGCTTATATAAGGAGAACCATAACAAAAATAAAAGGGACAGGTTTTTTATAAGAAAATCAATACTTTATTAAAAGAAAAACACAATAAAACAAATCATATATATATAAGAAGAAGAGAGATTATGGGAGATATAAGCATGTACCCGGAAGAAATAGGCCGAGTTTCATGTAAGAGCAACAAATACCAAAAGTACGAGGTCCCTCAAGCGCTCACCGCTCCTCTTCCAAAAACACCACCAAATTGTGTCCTGAACAAGATGTCTAACATAGTTGAGCTTTAAATAGATAAAATAATGGTTTGCATTGGATAATTTTTAGTATTTCAACATGTTGAAAGAGAAAAAAAGTATTGGCCCACAATTGTTTTTCTTGATTTGTTAAGGCGCATTGTGTTCAGCTCGGATTTAAGATTGATTAGTCGAATTATAATGTCTCCAAATGGTTTATCATTTAATTTAGCCATGATAGGTAAGTAGGCAAACTAGATTGGGTAAAGTATACTATTCATTGAAGAAAATGCATGAGAGTAATTTTGGAGTACTTCTAATTGAATCTGTAAACAGTGCATGAATAGTCACAGTGTAATCATCAAGCAAAGCTAAAATTATAAATGATATATTTAATGCACAACAATTGCTTACACATTCTATGTCTACAATTTATAGTTCACATTGCCTTGTTTACTTTCATACCAGTAGCAAGTTCGATTGACCATCAAAACAAAACATAATAATGACGTCATCACATATATGACGTATTCTATAGTGACAGGCTTACAAGAGATGAAGTCGGTGGCACTGATCTGATCGGAGTTTCGTGCAATTAATAAGGCGATTGGATGTGGCTCAGAATGGGGTAAGAAGTACATTATTACTGGTTGAGAGAGGTAATCATCATAACAAATGAGTCATAAGATATTTGTAATAATTACTACTTTCCATTATTATACTTCTCATAGCTAATAACCCCAATGCTATATTTAGATATTTTAAAAAAAATATAAAACATTTTCTAATTATTCTAATACCATGTGTATTGTGCATCTGTATAGCGATATAAAAGTTATAATAACATTTTATATACTTTTCATTTACCGCGCTTGATCTAGCCAATAAAAGGGTGGATTGATATTAGTATATTTTATCCCAGACAATGCTATCCTGTATTCTCATTGAGTATTTGAACAAAAAGTGTAAATTGGTAGAAGATTAGCTGATAGCAGTGATAAGGCTTGTAGCTATCCTGAAAGAGCATTATACGAAGTGGGTCATCTATAATATAATAACTATAAGAGATAATGATATAATTGCATTGAAATTGAAACTGAAATTAAATAAAAGAAAATAATGATACAACATAGTGGTCTCTCTTTATATCTCTTCATATGGATATATAGAATAAACATGAAAATAGTGCCTAGTCAGCATTCTTGAAACAGCAGAGGTACACATATGGGCATATGGCTTGGAATAAATGGCTTTAGTATCAGCCAATAAATTCCTTTTAGTTAATGGGGCTATGTTTTGGAATTTTAGGACCCCAAATTAACTGTGTATATTGGTATTAACGACCAATTGAATATTAATATCAAGTATTCAATATATTATCAAAGATACAGAATACATAGTCACATTATTATTATTTTAAACAAATACTTTATTATAAAATACTATCTTTGATAAATTAACGAACATAATTATTTAGTAAACAGAGTATTTTTTATCAACAAGAGATTACTTTTTAAAATACTCAACTCAAAATACGTTAGCCAATTGTAGCATTCTATACAAGTTTACCATTGGCTAAAAGATCATAGTACTACTTGCTATTAGCTTATACCGTTCCGCCAGCTAGTTAAAATAGATCAGAGTTTCTGTTCCCATAGTTAATCTTTATTTTATTATTTTATTTTATTACCTTAATAGTAGATTTCTCACACAAACACCGAAGTTCTCACCTTTCCAGCTTTATAGAAACATGACAGACCAATTGCAGCTATACCTCGATGCAGCGGTTGAGGCTGCTCAAGTTGCTGGCAAGGTATATTGTACCGCAATGTTGAACATGTTTTTAGGTAGTCCTAAGAATTTTATTTAAGCATGGTATTGCTAAGATTTTGGAGATTATTGCAGTATTTAATTGATACAGAAAAAGTGGTCATATGGGTGTTTTCATAGTTTCACACATACGCAAACAAACAAAAGTTTATCTGTTCCTAATAGTGTTGCTCACATGTCTAGGTTATTGTGGATGCCTTTGACACCGAAAAGCATATAACTGAGAAGACTAATTCTGTGGATTTAGTCACTGAGACAGACCAACAGTGTGAAAAGCTCATTATAGATTTGTTAAAGACTCGTTTTCCTACACATAGGTAGGTGTGCAGTGTATTGTATGAGAGGGCGAAGGACTTCACCTGTGATATCAACAATTTTAACAAATAGCGCACAATATATATATAAATAATATA
Source organism: Ichthyophonus hoferi (assembly GCA_002751075.1). Classification (NCBI taxonomy): domain Eukaryota; class Ichthyosporea; order Ichthyophonida; family Ichthyophonidae; genus Ichthyophonus; species Ichthyophonus hoferi. The sequence goes on from NAOQ01000355.1 coordinate 60,406, forward strand.
CTGTCAGCTTCAATAGCTCATTCCTCCAGTCTTATCAATCAGATAGTAGTCAAAACTGTATGATTAGAAATTTTAATAGAGTAGTCTACTGTTTGTAATTGTAACAATCTTTATTATCCACCCGAAAGTAGTAGTAATAGAATTTTGAATATTTAAAACAAGAAATATGAGCTACTTTTCCCGTCTTTCCTAAAAGTATACTACTATGTTTTGGATTTGATGTGAATCTATCATCCTTTTCCAATAAATTTCCCGTGTATTCTTTATACTTACGATGTGACATATGTCTGTCAGTGTCATGTTTATCTTCAAAGACATCCGTCTAATCATCACGATATTACCCTAGTTTTATAGGGGAGGAATCCACAGCAGCAGGTGTCAAGTGCGAGCTGACTGACAATCCTACCTGGATTATAGACCCTCTGGATGGAACTACTAACTTTGTACACAGGTAAGGGAGACAATATGAAATGGAAGGCATATAGGTGTAGGATAACATAGCTAGGAGGATGAGCAGGCATGTTTTCCATGTGGAATATATGTTTTATTTTCCACATTGGATTCTCTTTCAAGCTCAACTTCATTCTCGCTATCTTTCGCTTGGCTGACCTCCAGTATAGTCCATGTTTCAGTGTGGATGTTTTATTTTAGTTCCTTTCCAATACTAGCCGTGGTAGTATCATATATTAATTGCATACGAGTTATTTTAAGAGACAGCTAACTTATCCTTTTAGAATTACTCAGAAATCTTTATCCAATTCGAATTTACCATTAAATGTAAATTGACCACATAAGTCTACATATGCAATATGTATTTGACACATTATATAATACATTGGTAATTGCCACACCATTACTATCACATTGCATCACCTTTTTCCTCTCCTAGATTACACTTCATTCAGAAATGAATAACTCCTGCATGTTGTCGTGTGTACCAACCATGTCGTGGTGTAGTAGCAGTCTAATGGTGTATAAAATATATAGGTTCCTGTTGACACTGTGTATAGATTTCCACAGGTGTCTGTATGTATTGGCCTAGCTATTAATAAGGTTGTGCAAGTTGGTGTGGTCTTCAACTCCCCTCTCAACCAGGTATGGCATACCATATATTTAATATTTATTTTTTGCGTAGTTCTATCTCCTCTACCAACTACCATTACACATACAAAAAAAGAGACATGGAATATTAAAGGGTATTTGATATGGAAAATAATGCTAATTAATATATCTATGTATATATGTATCTGATATCTGATGAGATAGTGATATAAATTTATACACTGCGTAGTTGTATTTTAAACTTAAAAAAATAATAACTTATCCACTACACTCAAAAGGAGCAAAGATATTTATAATTGCACCAATAACACACTTTCATTAAACATCCTCGCAGTTCTACTGCCTACATCCTTATGCAAATTTGGGTTATGTTATTAATTAATAATCATTCATATACCGTCTTTATATTGGAGTGAGGGGTTAACTACAATGAACACCAATCATAAGTAGATTATAGCCCAATGAGGCATATTTTCTGAATTATATCCAACCAATCCTGTCACAGCTTTATACCGCCATTTTGGGCCGAGGATCATTTATGAATGGGAAGCAGTTGAAAGTCTCAAAATGTACAGGTTGGTTGCTAGGGAACTGAGTCAATCATATGGAGGATAGATAGCCTTATTTGTCTGAGGTAGCGAGTATATCTATAATTATATACATGCAAATACAAATACAATTACGTATATGTTGTAGTTACTACATACCAACAGTAGTCTATGCCTCATACACTCTTATATTTATCTACAATTAGGTAATTAGTTGTTTTTAACCTATAAGCACCTATTACTGAGCATTTTTCAAATTAAAATCTTCCCGCTCTCCTAATAAAACGTTCTACACAAACCATCGTCCTTCAATTATATATATATCAGTTTTTATAAGTATTTTCACATAGATACATATACAACCATGTGTGGTATAGTGACAGTGTTGGTGGGGTTATAGAGATTCGACGGGCATTATTAAACACAGAAATCGGGTCAGAACGAAGCGAATTACACCTTGGTAAGCACTCTGTTGTGTTGACTGCTATGCATTGGACTCTTGTGGGTATTATTAAAGTGTGATAGTAAAGGTGATAGTAGACATTAGTAGTATAGTATTTATCTCACATTTATTATGTATCTTACACACTACATCACATATATACCATGTATACCCATATATATACCATTTACACATATATTACATATACACATACAGGCATAGTACGCGACAATTACTATACTATGGCGAAAGCACCCTGTCACAGTATTAGGAGTTTAGGAGCTGCAGCTATGAACATGTGTGCTGTAGCCTCAGGGACATCTGATGGTAAGGCCTATATATATTCTCCTATTACATGTGCATATGATAAAGTTAGGGGGTGTGTGTGTGTGTATCTGTGTGTATATTTGTATTTGACATAGGGGAGAGACTGTGTATGAATATGTGTGCTTGTGTGTATGTGTGTACATGTATTGAAACTTTTCGTTGTTGTTTTTTGTTTTGTTTCTTTTCCTTCCCCCTGGCAGTGACTTGTTGGTTAGTATAGAAATTCTGAAAGGAAGAGGGCTGGACTATGTATATCGCATACTATGCAGTTGCTGTTTTACACATTTTTTCTATTATGAATATGTGAGTTATTCAGTAAAGGTCTGTAATGGTTTGCACTAATGGGATAGAATATAGATTAGGTAGTATATAAAGAGTTATATTGGGTGATCAGGTATATATAATATAATATAATGCATGCATTGCTATTATTGATGTTTATAATGTGAGTTGTACCTACCCTTTTCATCTTTTATGGCCCAGCTCCTTCAGCTTCGACCAAGCCAACTAACACAAAACATGTATAGGATATTGGGAGTTTGGCGTACATGCATGGGACTATGCAGCTGCATCTCTTATAGTAACAGAGGCAGGTGGATATGTATGTGACACAACCGCAGGACCTATGGACTTAATGGCTAGAAAGGTATTATTTGGTTGTTCTGTTTTGTATGTCATTACCTTCTATTCATTTATATACTAATAGTTGCCTTTTCCTCTACGTATTTTCCTTTCTCTCTTATTTGTCATAATGAATACCTTGGCTACTTGCACTATTATAGGTTGGTGTTGCATGCAGACCTTTGTTTGTTGTGCTGTGCTTTTATAAGTAGAGAAAACAAAATGGCCTGATCTCTGTCATAAATCTATTATCCTGCATTAACACAAACCAATACCTACCAAAAAAAGTAAATTGTGTATACTGACCACCATGACTGCCAATATCCCTCTCTTTATACCCACCTCTTCCGTGTATTTACTCATACTCCCACGCATTGCCTCTATGAATATAGGTTCTTTGTGCCTCCACACCTGAATTAGCCCAGGCAATGGCTTCCAATCTCAAGCAAATAGTAGTTCCTCGCGACTAAACTATCTCTTAGCAATACTATCCTCCCACATACCTTATGTAGTGTTCACTAGACCAAATGGAGTATATATATATCTGTTATAGTGAATGCCTCAAAATATAAATCAATAATAGACACACGAAAAAGAAATTGGTGTGATAGGGTTACTCTTGTTAAATTGTATCAGTTTTTATATTGAAGATCCTATAGGAGGGTATGATATCTTAATTTTTTTAATCATGATGTTTATAGTAGACCAGGCTTGTATTAATATAATTTTAGGCTATGATAAATAGCATATTATTGACCAATGAAATAGATCCATTAATTTTAAAATATGGAATGCGTGTCTTATCAATACATTCCAATATATTGTCTAGACGAATTATTGATAAATATAGCTTTGCAAGGTCTTGTTATCTATTGGATAATTGTCATGTGATCTATAGCTTATTGGTGGTTGGCATACAAGTACAAAAAATGCATATATGTGTATATAGATAAGAATACGGAGATGAATTCTGTCGACAACAACTAGTGTATTGACACAAACCATGTCAAATATAGACCACCCGACTCACAATAATAGTCATAATATAATATATAATGTGCGATATACATCAATGTAGTTCTAGTCAAAAATTAGTTAAAGCTAGAGTGTGAATTGGTCTAGATATGCCATGCTATGCCTTCTACATATCAAGTTCTCTGTCTGAAATTTCCAGCTGTCGACCCAACCGAGCTAAATACTAACTGTAACTTGGTCTAGTAAAGATATTAACCAATAAATCATATAAAGTATCAGCACAAACAGAGAACAGTCAAGTACTGTATGATCAAATATAGTTTTAAGTTTGAGTCTCTTTCTCTTTATTTCCGTTACGCATTAATAGCAGCTGCGTTGTGGGCTAGGTTGATCAACTGTGTTCGAAAAGATGTAGTGTGTGTTTATTAGTCTCATGTCTGCACCCTTATTTATATACGGATTACAACAATAGTATAATATTGTATGATATAATATGATATATTATATGGTTAGAGATAGAGTGTAAATAAATTGTGACTACACCAATGGTATGTGGTGTAGCTTGACAGTTATAGCCAATCATTTATAGGACTAATTATGCTATAAATAAACGACATCATACTAATACTGATTACTAATAGTTAATCACTTGTAACTGTAAATACCAATTTATCACTCAATACTCAGCATATCTAGTCAAATAATACGGAATATATTATACATGCACAGAGAAAGAGAGAGAGAAGGGTATTAGATAAGCTAGGTCATATAGCTATAGCACTTGGTAATAAATCATTACTGATAACCGTTCAATCAAAAGATAATGGTGATTATAAAGCAGTAGATGATAAGAGATAGCTTATGAGATTAACAACTAAAGCAAGACTCGTGAAGTAGCATAAAGCCATACAGCCAATCTAATCCATACTTTAAAATATTGATGACCAATGGAAATAGGTATATAAGGATCATACAGTGGATGAGGTTAGAAAGGAGAAGGAGAGAGAGTGAGCATAACATACATGAGTACTGTGCTCTACTAGGCTCATCAGCTTGTTGATATTTCCTACCCATTCGTTAAGGAGCTCGTTGGGATCCTGTATATTCAAGGTTTAGTTAGTTAATGATAAATGTATGGTAGTATGTACAATATATATATATATATATATATGTGTATAACAGAACAAACAAATAACCTAGTATCGCATGATATTGACATCATGTTTATAAAGAATAATGTTAGTATGTGCTACATACTAATGCTACCATACCAAGAGAATCAATCCCACACCCGAGACCAGATAGCACTACAATTCATCAACACAATTAAACATAACATAACAACTAATCAGAGCAATAGCCCATAACCTAAAGACATCACCAAACCCTAGCCCCTAAACCCTTCGAAATTTCATAACCCTAAACAACCTACTAGTCCTAATCCCTAAACCCAAATCGTCGGGACATGGAGCCAAAACAAGGAAATTGGGACCTAATAAAATAACTATTATCATTATTATTATTAAGTAATCCGATTCAATCAACCAACCGAAATATTGGATACATTTTAATATAGGGATTAGAGCCAATCATACCTGGGGAGCACGGAAATTAACAATGCCAGCTGGCCTATCGATTTTGGCGTATACCATTTTACTGGTAACTAAGCGAGACACGTGCTCTTCAGTTTCCTGTGTATAATTTTTTGTTCAATAAGGGGTAAGATATAAAAACGTTGTCCAATGAGATTTCAGATTCTTTGGCAACCAATCACAAGTATGAATATATATATATATATGTTTTTATATACTTAACTAATCGCTAAATATAAATTAATATTTTAGTACCTCTCTCATATTCCTATTGATAGTCAACTATTCTAAGATGGACAGCCAATGAACATGACTTTAATACAATATATTTTTATATTGATTGGCTATTGATAATTAGGCCTGATTGGGACCTTTCTGAAATACCGTGAGAGAATTAGAAAGAATAGAGGGTGGAAGGAAAGATAGAGAGGGAAACACACACACATGTATATATAGTAAGTAAAAAGAAAAGGGATAGAAGAGAGAGAGAGGTATACAACACAGCCTTACATCCTCGGTCAGTTCCAGGAGAGTACTTAGACGGCTGGTAGTAATGCGAGTGTAGCACTTTGCAATAACCCTTAGGTTCTGTTATGTAACATGACAGTATTAAATCTCTATCTCTCTTTACTCTCCTTTATTTTCTATATTCATTCTACTTCTCTGTGCCTACTAACAATCCCACCCTTACACAATAGTATATGATAGTAACTTTATAGTATTATTATAGTAATAAACCAAATCAGACCGCTAAAAGTACATAGGCCTTCATAACACCTAGCCATATATAGACCTACATGTTCATTAACACGTTTCTTCAGCTCTTCCCATCGACTATGAGGGTTGTTCTTAAAGCAGGCAGTGGTAGAGAGTTCAGTGCTAAACATCTCCTTGGTAAGGGCCCATTTCTGGACCTCTTGGGTGACAAAGCTTTGGAGTAGTTCCCTGTGTAAGAAAGAAAGAAAGATAGATAGATAGATAGAGAGAGAGAGAGAAAGAAGAAATGAAAGAATAAGCGTAGAGTATATGTATATGTGTATGTCAGTGCATTTGAGACATGAACTGTGTGGAAGAGAAGGGGAGAATAAAAGAATAGGTAATGTATACATATATATTTTAGTCGAGAAACAATCTGTGCATCTACGTATGTAGTATATGTAGTGTTATAATGTGCGATAAATCTAAATATACAAATATATAAGGATACATGTATATGTGTGTATATAGGATAGGTAATTGCATAGCATCCTACTTGTATAGAGGGATCTCTTCCAGTTTCTTATCGGCATTAATACGATGAACTAGGTCATTTTGCTCGTTGTCATAGGGGGACAATACAACATACAACACAATGTTTTGTAGTAACTGTAAGGGCGTGTTAATGAGTTTGTGATTGGATATAAAAGAGCATATGCTAATTATATACAGAAATAAAGAGAGAGGAAAGGAGAAAAAAAAGGCAAACATATGAAGGAAAGAAATGACTAGAGGAAGAAAGAAGTAGAAAGAGAACAAGAGAGGGTGCAGGATATACAGGGATATATATAGGTATATAGTGGGTATACATACATCTTTCCATTGGACTGGGTCCTCTTGCACGGAAGGAGTGTCGTAGATAGCACGATAGTACTTACAGATATCCAGGAAGGCATTGTCTTGTTCACACATCTGTACCATTAACTTGTAGTAGCGCAGTTTCTCGGCCTGTATAGCAGAAGATATGTTAGTGTAAGTTTCCTATTACTATTAAGGTATAGATAGATAGATAGATAGATAAATAGGTGTATAGTATAAGATACGTTAGTGTATGTCTCCTGTTGCTAATATAAGGTATAGATAGATAGATAGATAAATAGGCCTTTTAGCACTTATAATAAAGTATATTTCTTACTATGTAAAACACGTGAATGTAAGGAAAATCATGTCTGACTACATACATGTCAGGGTATCGGTGGTATATATAGGTGTGTATAAATATAGATGATTATTGGCATTTAAATATATTAAACATATAAGGCCATATACACTAAAGAAGAACGACCAGTCTAGCTTAACAAATAATAATAAACCAAAGAGTACAAAAGAATAAAAAACAACAAGTCAGAGGGAATAGAATAGAGGCCATACCTGAAACTGGTTCTTCTCAAAGGTACGAGGGTTAATCTTTTTACTGATGATTTGAGTGCGAATAGAGTCTCCCTTGGCTAAGCATAGACGCATTTGTTCTAAAATAAATTCTATCTTCTCTTGCTTCTCCATGGAACCAAAGGTCTCCACCTATATATATGTGTATATGTGTGTACCCATTCGTGTTACTATAAGTGTGGCATGCCCTCTTACCATCCATTGTTCCGAGTATCACCATTATATATAAATATAGCGCATAGTATAAACAATATACCCAATAACATTAACAATACAATAACCACTAGGCATTAAAGTATATTAATAGGTAAAAGGGTACTAAACAAAAAAAAACAAAAAAGACAGAAAGATAGACCAACTATATACACACATACATACACAAAAACACAGTAAGATGCAATACCTACCTGTAACTCCTGCAGAATCTCAGCTGCCTCAGCCACACTACCCTGGCGCTCCTTGATCAAAGCTAGCTTCATAGTCAGACGAGCCCTCTCTATCTCCACGTATATCTGTACATGTTAATGTTAGCACTCTCCGTTTTTCCCTTTCACATTCACTCATAGTTCTTACCTTTTTTTAATGGTAGAATTTACTAGATTCCCGGTGTTTTTAAAATATATGTCGTTTATTATTAATATATTGTATTGTATCTTTTCTTCTGATACTATTAGTATTCATTTTCACAACTTAATATAGCACCTTTTAAAAATAATATTAACATACTATTGCTATTCGTCTCTAGCCCTTATTATCTTTTCTATCTCCACGTATAATGGGTATTGTATTTATTGTATGTATTATAGTTACATCTAATCTGTTAGTACTCTCCCTCTCTCTCTCATTTCCTCATGCTTCCTCTATTGTATATGAAATAATCTACTGTATCTCCTTGTGTTGTCCTGCCTTTGTTAGCTTATATCGGCTATCATTATATATATATATTATATCTTAAATCATATCTTTTGTTCCTGTATTATTAGTGTTCATTTTCACATCCTATTGCTACTGATTTCTTATCCTCTCTATCACTAAATATCATCAATATATATACATGCACTCAACATGTACATATATGAAACATAAAGTTACACTCATAATAGATATAGGTATATAGGTAGATCACTTGCATTCTTCTTCATATATGGCACCAGCGTCAAAACTAATAATATCGCTAGTAACAACACATTTCATCAATACAACAAAGTAATAGTACAATATACTAATAATAATACAATATGCTACTAATACAATACAACATTAATACAATATACTATTAATATAACATGCTACCTTCCAATAATCAAAAACACCAACAACCTGAAGACATCATAGTACGCGTACAGGTCCACATTCAGACTCTACATACTCTCTCGTCGTATATATATACCATGTGAAGGTGTTACTATAGTGTATCACAAACTTTAACCCCTTGATTTATCATAAAATAAACACTAACTGTGCATGGCTATTGTTCATATTATATATTACTATTCAGCCTTATACCCTCATTATATCTTTCCACATAAATAAAATAAAATACATATATATACCTTTCCAGCCGTAACATCCCTCAAGGTGTCAATCAAATCCAACTTCTTGTCCATTTCAGTTATCTGGTCTACAATATCACAGGCCTTTTGAACCATCTTAGTCACTGCTAGCTTTAATTGGCCTCTCCTCTTACTCAACATTACTATCTGCTCTTGAAGTAGCTTACAGTCACCGGATGCAAAGCATAGTTCAACTATACAGACCAGGATACGGCCTGTGGATTGCATATCTGCTGCCTGTAAAGAAAGGGAGAGGGAGAGGAGAGGGTGCGGGAGAGTAAGGGAAATGAGGATAGACAGAAACGAAGAGAGAGTAAAGGAGAGAATGCTCAGAAGAGATAAATAGGATGGGGGCGACAGTTAGGTCATCATGTTTAAAGACAAGGTGTATAGATGGGAGGAGGAGAGAAAGGGAAAGAGAGATAGAGATATAGAGAAACATAGATACATAGAGATATGGCAGAGATACAGAGATAGATACAGAGAAGGAGAGATATTCAAAGAAAGAAAGTAAGGTGGGATTTTGAGTAAGAGTTCTGCTGATTAGTTGGAAAAAAAATAAGAAGGCTCTAAATATAATGTCTTATTATAGAACTATATAAATATCTGCTTAATCATTGGCTACAATAAAGGAGAGACCATCACATTCCTACCAGTCTACATGTGAATCTATATAAGGGTTAAATGTGTATATATTCCTATACTAGTTATAGATACTATAGGTATGATTAGCACACAACATAACAGGGGATGGAGGGAGATTTGATAAAAGGGGCTAGTACCACTGGACAACCTGTGAAAATAAACCAATAAACACAGTTACTATAGTACCCACATATATGTATATGTATATGTATATGTGCATAGGCATGTACAGAGATACAGATACGCTTCCCAACCAAGGATAAGAAGTAGTGGCGTACCGTTCGGGTTTGTTTCTCTAATGCAAGCAACATGTCAAGGGCCTCAACAAGGCTTCCACTCTATTATAAGAGTAAAATATATGTTAGTAGAGAGAGAGGTGGGAATAAAGAGATAAGAAGGTCCAATAAGATAGACTAGATATGCAGTCATGGCATGACGTTAAAATTATTCTGCAATTATGACTGGATTGCTCAAGTGTGTGCGCTTGATCTCATTTATAATAAAACATAACATTCTTCTCGCTAATTAGGTTTGGTCTCTTGGCTTTTTAACACATAGTCATAAATGAAAATCAAAGGAAGATAAATAAGATGTGGTAAGAGTTGAAAAAAAGAAAAGAAGGTATATAATAGGTGTAGATGAATAACCAATAGGGAGAGGGGCAAACAAGGAAAGAGTGAGAATAGAATCAAATAATAAAGGGGAATATGCCAAAGGGAAGCAGTAGAATAAAGTTATGATAAAGTGGTCGGGGTGGTAGGCCCAGAAAGATAAAATATGTGCTGGGAGGTAAATCATAGGGAAAGCCAATAATATAAATGATAATATTAAAAGGAACAAACTCCACTTGGAGTATAAAACATATTAAAGGTGAATAAGAAATTGCATATAATATGATATCAAAAGATAAAAGATAAAAACATATTTCGGACATTTACATAAAAAATGTAAGCTTAGATAGAAGCACTCGGGCTTGTGTTATTTTTCTCTTAAGTAGTTGTTTTCTTAGTTTTCTCAAGTGTTATGTGAATATGTGTGGGAGTGGATGTGCGGATGTGTTAAAGGGTTGGGCTAAGCAGCATCAAGAAAACAAAGCAAGAAACTGGAGCAGAATTTTTTTGTCTGCATAAGAAAGTATACTGTAATAGAAGTAGACTATATTGTGAAACAAATGGAAAATTTACCCTTTCAAATTTAAATGGTAAAAAGAGAAAACAAAGCAAGCTGTAGCTATGCATATATGTTGTGTATTAGTGGAAGAAAAAGTAAATATAAAGACGTTATGAAACATGATTTTACCTTTGCCTTCTCCTCTGCCTCTGGAATTTTAATATCGACAGTGGCACTGAAGTCCTCAGCCATCTTCACATCCGAGGTCTCATCATGAGTGAGTAATAAGTCCGCCATAGTTGTAGTGGTTGTAGTTCTTACTTAGTGGTATAGATGTTTTCTCTACGTATTGCCTTGAATCCTAGTCCAGTTCACTAAGAATATCTTTATATGTCGGTCCAAAACGAACCGAGACAATATTAATACTAAAGAGAATAACAACAGAGTTAAATTAACGAGTTAACTACTATAACCCAAAGGTTAATAAGATAATAAATAAGTACTACAATATCAAATTTCATTCAAACCCTATTAGGCAGTGATTACGTTATTCTTACGTAAGCTAATCTCTTGCGCCATTCTAAATATAGTGCATGAAACCACATCGATTGGCTTATTATTAGGGCTGGAAGGCTCGTTTTTCTATATTCAATTGTAAATTTATTCATTTGATTTTGAAATATGGGTCTTTTTTCTGTATTTTTCAGTTTAAAAATAGAATATAAAATATTATAAACATCTTCCTCCAATCAATGCAGATCGTATAAAAGCCCCACAATACCGCAGTGCCCACCTACATACTTGCAAAATTGCCAATTAGTTAAATCGGCTGCAATGAAAAAATGGGTAGTGATTAGGATGCGCCCAGGAATCGGTAAACCAGCAACGTATATTTTCTAATATGATTAGTAGTATTTATATGGTAAATGTTAAAACAAATGCGTTGTAATTTTTTTTATAAAGAAATTTCTTTGTGCTTTATGATCCTTGAATGAAATGAGCATCTATAATCTATATATTTGATGACAACGATTTCTTTCATGACAAGTAAATCTGTCATCTAATCAGCACCAATAGCATTGCAATGCGTAGTTAAGGATTGCCGCTTCTACAAAGTGGTGAGCCGTCATAATGCGATAGGAATGCAAGTGAACCTGTACCAATTCAACATTACATGTACCAATTCAACATTACATAGAAAATATAAATATATTTATTCGTGTTGGTTTAACCTCGGATACACCCAGGAATGATTACAGTGATTTGCAGAATTAAAATGACACTCACGTGTCCTATTCATTCTTTAGAAACATAATATTTACAATACTATATTATATGCTCAATAAAATTCTTAAAATTTAAAAGTTAAAATATATTGGAATATCTATACAGATTTTTGCATATGATTTGTTTCTAATAGTCCACCACTGTTATAATATGTATCTTACCAAGTGATTTAATGCACCTATAGGATTATTTTAAAATCATGTAACCTTTATGTGCATGTTATTACAATCTTATCGTAACTATAAATTAAGAGCCATCTGAATGCAGATAGGAGTGGTATGTTTACTTTTGTTCGGTGTTCGTACCATCAATATAAGTATGGTGAGTCATACTCTGTTACTGCGAGTGACAAGGAAATAACAATTAAATGTATATTATAAATACGCCTTGCTACTCGTATTTGGTGCCTATTTTACATCTATTTTCATAAAATTGATAATTAGATTTATATAGTTAAGGTTTTTACGGCTACAAAAATCTTTGTACATTCAACCGTAGATATAAGGACGCAAAGACACGTAGAAAAGGACTTGCGACTTTTTCAAAATGTTTTAATCCAGAAAACATGTAACATAAATACTTTTTATGATACCGTAGATCGGTGTTATGCCCGAATAAACAGGAGACTTCTACAACCAATAAATGCTGTGCTTTTTGGGTCTTTCTAAAATAACTAACTCCTATCTCTTATCGAATATGCAGTCTGCACCCTCTATTCCAACTTTGTCAACATATTCAAAACAAGAAGTGTATGTAGCAAACGCTTTGCCCACTATGTCCAACACACAGAATTCCAACCTACCATATAGTGCAGTACGACAAGGAGGGCTCAACCAGGTATTACAAAGCTCTTCCAATTCCACGGCCTATTCAATCCAAGCCCGTTTACAAAATATCCGCTCTTTAGGGGCCAATGAATCGGGTACAAAGTCAGGAGCTTCTGTATATTTATCCAAGCCATCAACTTATGCCTATCCACCAGCAAAGACCAGTTATCATAGTAGTTATGACTTGGGTAGGCCTCATGCTGGCGGCGCATATGGGCAACTGCAACCGAGACAGTGGAATTCCAATTACAGCAGCACTGGTTCATTTCCCCACCCCAATAGTTATTTGCAACAACCGCAGCAGAAAATTTTAACCTCTGCTTCGAATTATGCTTTAACAAACCCGTCGTCCTATTCAAATACTAACTCCACGGCCAAATCTGCTAGTCTTTCAGTACCTGGATGTGGGCAAGGGCAGACCACTACAAATAATGGTGCAACAAACAGTCTTACAGCGCAAATGTTGGCACAGGGAAGGCCCTTATCTCTTTCTGGATCACAGACACAGATACAAACGCAGTTCACACATGTATCCGTACGATACTCTGCTGACATCTGTTCCCAAACATCCTCGCTTTCTTCAAAACTACTATCTCGAGAACATTACAATGACAGTTCAGACTGTGCCAGTGGATATAGTGAAGCCACGCCGATATCATTACTTAATCGTATTCATATCGGGCAGCCCACCCCACAATTTTTACCAGTTTCTCTCGCGCCCTCTTCCCAAACCACCAGCCTACTGGAGCTTGGCATCAGCAATGATCTACTTCTAGCTATATCTAAAAGCACCAAAGATAATTGGGATATTAGTCGACAATATTCTTTTGAGTATCTTACTCATTTCATTGGGGACCTCTGTGAAAAAATGGGATGTGAGGTGTTAGTGGTATTAACGGGTATGGTTTATACCAAACGCCTACGTGACAGATTTCCAGATTCGGGTGCACGTTCTTGTGCAAAGAGAGTGTTTGTAATGGGACTTATGATAGCCACGAAATTTCATCATGATCGACCTTATAATAACAAGGCATGGGCTACAATGGTTAAAATGTCCCTCCCTCTTCTTAATAGGATGGAGGAACAGTTTGTTGAGTCTCTTGATTTTGATCTCAATGTAACAGTTGAGGATTTGTTGGCAGCGATAATGGAGATTAAAACACATATGCGACCTCTGATAGATTTAATTGAAAAGGTGAAACAAATAGAAGTTGATATGAAGAAGAAGCCACTATCAGGATCATGTTTGATATCCTCTACAAAGTTGATAGATGATATTGATAGTTCAAGCACCTGTGTACCTTCCTCTCCTCCTACGGTCGATTGTATTCCAGGTGTTTTTCCAATGGTAGTCAATCTCAAGCAACTGTGTGCCGGAGATAATGTTTGCATATCCCCACGACGTGTTTTAGCTAATAGTCTAGGGGAAACGGATACTGCTAGTAATTCTATATGCAAAGTAGTGTGCTAGCAGTATTTAACTATGAACATATTAATAATCATGCTGAACATCGCGTACACACTATCACTCAAATCGCTCACTATGAATATTATGATATAACTACTTTACTATAACAGGCAGATACAAACCTGCCTCCTATCTAATGTCTTTATTTAATATAGTAAAGCATCTACGTATTTAGTTTTGTTTAGCTTTAATTTTAATGGCTATCACATTGAGCATTATATATGATTGATTTAGGTCATCCTGTTTATTTTTGACTAGGAGCTCTAAAATCAAGCTATCATAAATCTGGTCTTTTACTTTTTTTTATGCTTATGTGAATGGAATTAATATATACCTTCGAAAATCGGTGATAGTGTGTCCAATTTGTTTTGAATTGGATGATTGTTACCGTGTCTTTCTTTTATGAATCTGAATAATAAGTGGCGACGCTCTTGTAGAGAATAGTGGCAACGCCTTATCGAAATATTATCTTATTTGCTTTTAATTGTGTATCTTAAATAGCATGAAAAATCTTAGCTAAATGTCATTTTAAGTATGTTTTAAGTTATACTAAGTTGCAATATTCTTTAATTTAAGCTTACGTTTGCCAGTGTTTTGGTGATATCAACCAGTGTTGGTATGGAGATGATGTAGAAGCTGGCACAGGGATGGAACATATATCTGACGGTTCACCTACTTTTGATGTGATTAATTGACTTATTAATAATGTATATATATCGTCATGCTTATGACTTCACAAGTAGAATTAAATATTTAGAGCCATAACGAAAGCGATAGAACAGAGCTCTATTATTTCTAAAATGAAAAACCATGGTTGGCTATAGACTATCTAAATTGAGGATATCCAAGTAGTCAACTATGCGTCAATGAAGTGCTTAATACACACATTAACTTAAGTAAATAATAATGCTTATTTAGGGTGGTGAAGGTTATTAATTTGACTTGGACAAAGTAAGCACTGTATTTATCTAATTATTTCTGTACAAATTTGTTTTGGTGAGAGCAGATTTTCAGCTACCACCTTGGTATTTTTAGCATGAAAGCACATTGTTAGTAATAATTATATTTAACATTTAATATAAGACAGACACCTCAGTTTGACCAGCAGTTTGTCACTTTAAATATTTTTGTAAAACAAATTGACACTCTCACTCTGTGGGGCACGACCTAGACACCTAAGAATAACCTTCTAATAGATATAGCAATATCAGTGTGCATTCTCTCTAACACTCTTTTGGTCTTGTTCATCCGGGTAAGTTAGAGTAGTTGCTTGACTTTAGGCAGAACATACATATTAGTGGCTTCTTCACCTTTGGGCTTTACTTTGATGTTACATGCCATTGGGAATTGTTGCATGTCATTTAGTGATCCAACATTATATTTAATATATTCTAGAGTTCCAATAGCTTGCTATATTACAAGGTCCTGCAACTCAGACTAGCCATTATCCCAAAGTTTTAATGCAGCATGATCTCAACTAGGATAATTAATCTAGGACCCAATTGGCTAAAATAGTTCAAGATTAACTTTATGCTTAACGTTCAATGTAATATAAGCAAACGCATTCCTGATTAAAAGCAAGTAGCCTCTTACTTATTTCTCCTTGTAATTGCATGATAAGGATTTAAGTAGTGTGGTAAGATCAGACAATTCTAGTGCGTCTCTATGACCCATTGTGAGTTGAATTAGCTAATACAAATGTTTATGATTGGCACCATTTAAGTTATTGAACCTAGCAGCATTGGTGTCAACTAGAAAGTTGGCACTGGCAATAAAACAAAGTATAAAAGAAAACAAAAGTCAATAATAAAGGACACTCGCTCACGTATGTGGCAGCACAAGCAAAACATACGAGCCACTCACACATACACGGTAATGAGTAGCAAAAATACAAAATTCTCATAACACACAAATATTTTGACTGGTAGTAGTTATTGTTGATTGACCAGTGTAAATGATAGCTGCTTGATCAGATCTGTCTTTAAGACTCAGTTATTGCCCTTGAGGGTCTACTGAAGGCCCATATACCAAATCTCTAGGTAACCGACTAGTAATTATATCTATGTTCTAATTTAGAAGGGATAGATGCTTTAATGTACTCTGGTGTAAATATAGAAATTGCACAATGTGATCGATTATTAAGTGGAGCTATGTAAATAAGCGTTATTATTACTATCTAGTGTCAGTAAACAGTTTTCTGACTTCTGAATGAGTGAGCGATTTGAAAACTGATTATCATATACAAGAGCCAGTGGTAGATTAGACATTACAATAAAGATGTGTGCATTATATATATAATTAAATGCAAAATACTTTTGTGTACGTTTACAAGAACTTCATATTTGCCATAGATACAGTAAATATGTGAACGGATCATTGATGAGTTATTGTAATTTACGTTTATATTTGGCTAATTTTATTTTCATAATCCAATACTAATATTTTCTTCCTAGAATGGTTCTTAGCTAGCTACCTTATTGTTGTAACTGCACACATATTATGTATTGACAAATCTGTCAAAGAATGCAAACAAGTAACTACTGGAGTATGTATTAATAAGATAGAGTGATAAGATACAGATATCAATAATACGGAAATGAACAGTTTCTTAGACGATCATGTTATCTAGTCCAATAATGTGATACTGAGTAAATGGGTCCAGATGACGATGTGTCAGATGACGATCTGTCCAGGATTGTCAAAGTATGCTAGAGTTCTATAAATATGAGATAGACCATGACCTAAGAGATTAGATGTTTAGTTACTAACCTCCTTACTATTGATTGATAAGATAAATTGATAAAATATGGTGTTAGGTATTGATAAGATAAATTGATAA
>NAOQ01000356.1:0-19993 GCA_002751075.1 Ichthyophonus hoferi
TGGTGGTGTTACTGAACTTGCTCCCAAGGCACCCTCTGAGACCCCTGCTCACACTAAGGCCAAGAGCACCGGTCTGCCTAGGGCTAGTGCCGTGGTTCGCGGCAGCGTTATGTAAATGTCGAATTCTTCCTAGTGTTTTGAGTTTTTTATATATATAATGTAAATTAATTTGTGCTACGTTTTTTTCAGGAAAATCTTGATATAATAATTAAAACGCGAACGTAGATGATATTTGACTATCTACACAAATAACAAAATTAATTTTTGTTTACTTTTCAAAACATTTTGGTTTTTAAAACTTAATTTTTGTACCTCTGTTTTGTTTCTAGGTAAAGTTGATAAGCATTGCATTAGGCCAAATTTAAATGTGCAGTTGATCATTTATTTAGTATGTTTTGAATTCATTTATATTGTATGCAGTTAATTGGTTGAATAGCAATACTGTTCCTAAAAAATTATTTACCAAGAATTGTAGTGGTGGGTGAACATGAATGTTTTGTAATGGATATAATTCTTGGCTGAAAGTAATTATTTATCAGCATAAATATACAAGTATAGTTAGGAATAAATTGTTTTATATTTGGAATCAGTTTGAGTTACCCAATAGCTCCAGGTCATTGTAGTTCAGTTTGGAAGTTGAATTAACAGTTAATGCTTCGTGTCACTTATTTATTCAGAGCATTTAGCATAGTATTTTCTAGGATTTATTTTGATAAGTAGATAAACTATTTTTATACTATTTGAGACGGACTCATCAATCTTCAAACCACAACAGAGAATATTTATATTTAGTAATATAGCTAGGGTCAACAAGATGGGTGGCAACCAGGAACCACACCTGTATTATACCTCTGAAGGAAACATAGCAACAGTATAATAAAATAGAAAAATACAATTTCTTATTTTTTAAGACCAAGTAAAAAGGTTCTTCCTTCCACATGTACATAAAACGTATACGTGATTTTCTACCAATAAGCGCTGTTAAAGTCATTTGTTTTTGAAAATGCATATATTTACCAAGTTGGATTTAATGCGTTCTATATAACAGTATTTGCTGTACGGGGCTGTTGTCGTTGGAGCTGTCTGATAGTAGGTTAATTGTTTGTGACACTAGTATTACAAATAGAGAATCACATCGCGTAGGTGAAAAGATAGTATAGGTGAGAGGATAACATAGGCGAAAGGGTATTGGTACAACTAGCAAGTTTTACGAGATAATACTGGCTTATTAATATTCTAGTAGATTATTCCGGATACCAAGACAACCATACAAGAGTACTAATATCAAACAACAACATCAAAGGTATTATGTGAATGAACACAGCCGAGCCATCTGAGAGAGCCTTCTAGTGTTTTTTAGCACTTTATCTACGTATCTACCACCAATATGGCTGCTGCCTCTGTAGAAACAACCAGGGGCCATGGGTTTTTTGGCCTTATGGCTTCCATCCTGAGTTACTGTTTATTTAGGTAGGTGTCGGATGTTGTGGAGTCTACAGAACATATTTTATTACAACATAAACTATTCTAAGGTTAAAGGTTTAAGGTTTCATTGTCGTGAGAAAGACCAAAGACCAAAGAATAAAAAAATAGAGGGGTATTTTGAATATTGAGAGAGAGTAAAAGAGAGAGATGTTGAAAGGTATTGGGAGATGTACGGAAGAAGAGGGAAGGAGGTATAGAGGGAGAAGGGAGGAGAGAGGGAGAGGTTTAATACGAAACAGGCGAGGTGATAGAGTTATACTGTTTCTCTTGTTTATGTTTTTGGTCTTTCTGGTACCCTTATATATTATCTACTATTTACTCTACCATTACTTGTCGTATATGGTATGTTAGTTTATTTTTATTTTTATTTATTTAATTTTAATATACTTTCTGTCAGAATAGTTGGACAGTGGATCATTTAAGTGTATTATTCTATAGCTTGTGACATTGTACATAGCCTACATACATAACCACGTACACACAAACAGACAAGCATACCTAGGCACAGATATACACGTACATACATAAACACACGCACATTCAAACACACTCACCCACATTCACATAAACGCATATATATACATACATACGTATCTAAGTACATGACAATATATGCTTAGACCTCCTTCTTTTTATCCCTAAGTGTGTTCATACATTCATCTTCCCGTAAGGGGAATTGAACTACAGTTATTCAAACAGCCAACAGATAATAATATAGAGCTATACACTATACTCAAGGCATAGTACTGTATTTCAGTATTACGGATAGCTACATATAATGTCAGAGTCACAGACTCAATACATTTGAAAACATAGCCACCCATACACACATACATCTCACTATTCTCCATCTGCACATCTACACATATAGTCACTAGCATACGCAAACACATTATTTAGCATCATTTCATTTATTTACACTTTTATTTCTATGTCTTTGACTTTCTTTATTGCCCTTTTTAGTTTCTGTTGTTCTTCCACCCTTCCACATCATAGTACCAGATATATTGCTATCTATCTCCGCCTCTCTCCTTCTCTCGCATTCCATTCTTATTATTACACAGCACTTAACGTATCTATGCCTTACTGTGTACATTTGCATAGTAATATCACAGTGCCCTACTTTCTCTTTCCTGTTGATCTCTTTCTATCTTCCATCTATCCCTTATGTCATTAATACAATAGCCCTTATAACCACTCTCATCTACAGTATGACTATGATGTATTCAAATAAATATGTACTATCTCTGTACTCTTTTAAATATCCATGGGCCCTTGTTACTGTACAGGTAGGTTGGGTATTTTCTATTTCTCCACAGCTTTCTTCTTTCTCTTTCTTTTTCTCTCTTTCTCTCTTTCTCTCTTTCTTTCTCTCTATCTTGTTCTCTTTCTTATTTAACTTATGCTCATGTACAACTATTCTCCTAACCACCACGATTATTATCCCAACTCATTATTTTACAATGCACTATTATCACTACACCCAGTATTTCACTGAGCAACCATTTCTTATTTACAACTACTTCACAGTTAATTAAGGTCTATTTCTATACGTAATTAGTATTTATTACCAATAACAACTAGTGGTTGCCATGGTCCCATGTTTACATACGAGTCAATACTGTTTATTATAGTATTATATAGAATTTTGTTGGTCTACTTTTATTATAAAATGCCAAAAGCCAGTTAGGGTGAGCTGTCTGTTGTCAATAACAAATGACTCGCTTCTCTTATTTCTATTCTATCCATTATACCAGCCTCACAAACATAGGAGTGATAAGCTAATAGAAGTTCATAACTATTACATTATACTACTTACGATTACCAATTCACTGCAAGAGCATACTATATACCATATTTAAATCACAGATAATTATAACGACACAGTCCTTATTGCTAACATATATCTGCTTTGTCTTATCCGGCCCCTTTCCTTTTTCATTGCATTCTAGGCTACCATTACCGTGGTAATCCTAAAGATGATGAACACAACCAAAGTTGTTAAAGTCGAAGAACTGAGTCAAAGAAAAGTTTTAGATTGTACGCAGTACCACTCTATCCCCTCTCTCCTCCCCACTCCTCCACTTTCCCTTTCATACACCTAATGTATTATATTATATTATATTATATTATATTGCATTACATTGCCATATGTTAAATTAAACACACCTGTTCTATCTTCTTCCTCACTTCCTCTTCTTATATTCACGGTTATTTCTTATATCTCCAGCTATGTCTCTATCTCTATATCTCTATCACAATCCCACTACACAGCCTTTTCCTTCCATCTCTATGTTCCTCTTTTCTCTTTACCTCGTATAACCCATTTTTTATTTCTCTTTTTATATTGTTTTTTATATGCCATTTTGCAGATCTAGTCTATTACATCATCCTTCTCCGCAATTTTTTGTTCCTAATTATGTACCTAATGACCTACTAATTATCTACCCAATTACTTACCTTTTTTTGCACATGTCCATTTTCCCACATATCATTCGACCTGCCTATTTATATACTTACTTACTTCTGCATGTTTATAGTGGTATTCATCTCTCATTGCCCATGTCTATATTATTGCTCTTTTTCACCTATATACCCATATAATATATATATACATGTATATGTATATGCTACGTATATATTATATATAGTATATAATGTATATGTATGTGTTTTGTATAGTATAATATATATATATTACGTATAGGGTATAATGTATGTGCATACTCTTGCTCTCAGTTCATCACAATCACACACATTATAACTTATACACACCATGTAAGTTATGGTTACTGGTTGTTTCACTTACAGTGTGAAATAAAATCTTTATTATAGAATACTTCACACCAAGATACTTATTATTATGAGTTTTATTGGTTACAGGGTTGCCATGTACAGTACTATTTGTCCTAATGCTCTTCACGGGTACTAAAAGGTACCTCTCTCCCACCCCCACCCACCTTTCCCCATTGTCTAGCTCACACATATAGCCACACATATAAATTATCGCCCCATCTTTTAATAAAAATAGCAAGCCTTTCCCGTTCCTTCTTAGTAAGCCATAGCAACCTACATAACCTATATTATATATTTATACTAACCCATCCATACACTATTACTAATACTAATACTAATAATAATGATAATAATACTAATACTAATACTAATAATAATGATAATAATAATACTAATACTAATACTAATAATGATGATAATAATAATACTAATACTAATACTAATAATAATGATAATGATAATACTAATACTAATACTAATAATAATGATAATAATAATACTAATACTAATACTAATAATAATACTAATGCTAATACTAATACTAATACATACCCGCAGCCTGCAATATCTCTCCATTCCTATTGTTACTGTGTTCAAGAATCTCACCAACATCTTTGTAAGTTACTTACATCTCATACCTCTCAACCCTTTTCACTACACATTCACTGACATCATGCAAGTTTGTTTTTATGATTTAAGATACAAGATTATCATAGTGTATATTTATGAGAAACCAACTTAAAAATGATACTGTCACATCCCAATTTATGCCACTCTTTTGTTTTATTTTATTTTTAATTTCTAATTTGTATTTGTTTTTCTTTAGGAATAATATAGTACATGTATATATATGCATAGCATAGTATGTATATATACGAATAATATAGTATATATATAGGAATATTATAATATATATATATATATAGGAGTAGTATAGCACATATACACAGGTATAGTATAGTACATATATATAGGAATAGTACCGTATGTGCATGTAGGAATAGTATGATATATGATATATGTATAGAAATTGGGTTGGGGAATGATTGAAAAAAAAGAAAAGAAGTTGATAGAGTGAATAAAAGGACAAGGGAAAGAGACAGAGTTGTAAGAAAATGCCGTTAAAGAGAACTTTGGATGGGCGTGTTAACACATGAATAGTTACACATGGATTTATACGAGTATATATAAAGGCACACAGTTAAAGTGATATACATGTATACAATCATATATACATACATAGATAAACTTGCACCAATATACTGATATACACGCGACCACATGCAGACATACACACACACATACACATATATATATACCTAGGTGAATGTGGAAGTATATACACCCAAAGACACATACCAACACTGGGGTCCCTTTATCAATGCAAACATTATGCACACATACACCATCACGCACAACCAGGAAACATAATCACAACACAGACTAACCTACACCCTATGAGTAACAGGTGGCCTACGGGGACAAGTACTTTTACGGTAAAAATGTCAGCACCGGTATTATGATCTCTCTATGGATGATGGTAAGTGATTACATGATCCTCTTCCAATCCCCCTTTATCTTATCACTGAAGCACCAATAAAGTCCTTCTCTCTCTATCAGCCAATAGGAATTCAATCGTAAGTGGTTGCTTATTTGCTTATACTACCAAGATGACTATATATAGGTAGTTATGATGCATTAATATTCATTGTTACTATACAATGTTATAAATTAGACCATTAGTATTAACCTACCTACATATGCATGCAAACGTATATCACCTTATGGTTGCGTAGTATGTTACAAAGGCAACCACGACCGTACATACCTAACTACTTACCTACCTACACGTAGATATAGCACTGTAGTTATATACCTTGATTTTTAAAAATCATCTTACAATTTTTAGGTCCTTGGGTCTACATTGGCTGGATGGACTGATTTGGAATTCAATTTTACTGGTTATGCCTGGATGGTATCCAATTGTGTCTCAGCTGGTGGATATGCCCTATATGTTAGCAGAGCTAGATCGGTGAGTTTTATTATTATTATTATTATTCATAATACCATTATTGTTAACAGCGCTGTGGCCTCCACCTCTTATTTATCTTTTCCCCTTCCTCTTTCCCCTCTCCCCCAATGTACCTTTTTTTCTACTATACATACACATACACATACACATACATACATACACATACAAAAATATATGATATATAGCCAATATTGGCCAAGGAGTAATCAATGATTTTTTATTTCTTTTTCTATTATATATACGCGACGTCCCATGTCTCATATGTAATATCATACCAACCAATGGATGAATATAAGATTAATCACGTACACATACTTTCCCTTTTACAATATACAATATGTAATAGTTAGCAAGAGAAAGAGAGAAATGAAAAATGGTTTAAAGACAGAAAGAGCAAGAGCAAGAGCGAGAGAAATATAAGCAATACAACAATTTAATGACCACTCAATTGTATTTTAATAAACAGAAAACCGGTCTCGATCAATGGGGTATGTCGTACTACAATAACCTACTTACCATTCCTATGACATTTGTACCTATGGTGTTGTTTGGTGAACTCGGGGCTCTCCCTCAATAGTAAGTTTTGTTTTTAAATAGGAATAATAAGATTAAATGGACATGAAGCATACTCTTTGTTAGGGTAATCTTTTGTAATTTATATAATCTTTGTTCCATGCTTGTATATTTTACTGAGGTGTATATGTGTATATCAAAAATGTAGGGGAAGATATGGGATGTGTCATTAAAAAGGCAAGGAACGGGGCGAGAAGGGAGAGTTAAGGAGAAAAGAGAATACCAGAGGGAACATGAGCATAAGTGTTTAAAGTATTGATTGATTAGGTTAATTAGTGTTAAACCATTAAAAATTAACACTCTTGTTTGATTACAACCAAGTGCCCTTGCCACTGTATACCTACCTATCTATACTATACACCCACGCACCTAATCCATGTCTCTTCCTTCTTCTCCTTTCTAACTTGATCTCACTTACAGTGAACACCTACATGATAAGGGCTTTCAACTGGCCATCTTTGTGACAGGTGCTATTGGAACGGCACTTTCATTGGCTTCCTTTTGGTGTCAGAAGGAAACATCACCTACTACGTACAGGTATAGTATAAGTATAATATAGTATGTTATACACCTATGTCTCCTCCTCTCCACGCAACATATATACATGTATTTACTTGTATATATTTATATAGGCTAATATTACAGGTTGTATACATATATATTTATTTGTATGCACAAATATATGCATATATTATGTATTACAAATTACACATGACACATACATACACATATACGCACAGATTGACTTGTATACACACGTACTATATGTGCTTATGAAAACACACGTAAAATTAAACACACTAGGCCTATCTCTAATCATCTTAATATACATACACACTACACCATTCATGATATTTATCGTTATGAACACAACAGAAAAGTTGTCATGACAACTTAGATAGTTATTATTGTTATATTTACTACAGTTCTCAGGGAAAGAATAGATGAGAAAGGGAAGTATGCACTGTAATCTATAACTTATACTACCTATTCTATCCATCTAACTGTCTATGTGCACTCACACATACATACATAG
The DNA here is from genome assembly GCA_002751075.1 of Ichthyophonus hoferi. Taxonomy (NCBI): domain Eukaryota; class Ichthyosporea; order Ichthyophonida; family Ichthyophonidae; genus Ichthyophonus; species Ichthyophonus hoferi. The sequence continues at coordinate 7,923 of NAOQ01000356.1, forward strand.
ATACATAGATAAATACATAGATACATACATACATACATACATACATACATACATACATATCTACACACATACATACATACGCACACACATACATACATACACAAATACATACATGCATACTTACACATATCCACACCTACACATACCCACATGCACAGTATGATTGGTGCCCTTAATAAGATACCCATGACCATCCTATCCTATTTGATCTTTTCCGCTCCTATCAACGCCAGCAATGGATTGAGTATTGCATTTGGTAGGGACTCACACACGTTCTCTTTCTTTTTATTTCTTTCCCTATTCTTTCTAATCTCTATTTTCACTCTGTTTACAACCCCAATATAACCATTTTAACCTATATGTTAAACCTGGCTATCTATTGTTTGCCTATTATTTTTCTTTCACTCACTTATAATAATCGTAATGAACTTTACTATATACATATTAATGCATTTACCTCTTTCACAATATCTCCCCGCTTTATTTTCTTTGGTTTTCTTTTCTCTTACTTCCCTATTAATATACATACCATACATGTATGATATCCAATAGAAACTATCCAATTCACTTTACCAATGCCTACTTCTCCCGCCTTACCTTTTCTCGACCTATATATAGATTATGTAATAAGGTCGCATAAATGTAAATAACATTTAATAGGACATACGAACTAACTATAATGTTATTTACATACATATATAGGAGTCACATTAAAATCAGCATTGCTTTTTTTTTATACTCCACAATATAGCATACTATTACTATTGATATTGCTATTACTATTACTTTTACTATTACTGTGACTGTTACTGTTACTATCAGTATTACTATCACTATCACTCTTACTATTCTTACTATTTATATTGCATGCTTCAGGTAGCTACAGGGCTATAATACTACCCTTATATACTGTTATATAATACCATACATACTAACTACTGTATTCTCAGGCCTACTGAGTGGAGTGATCTATGCCTATATAAAACTTCAAGAGATGAAGAAAACAAAGAAGATGGGATAGATAGTCGTCTGAAATACCATCTTTATTCATTATATTATAATATCCAAGGAGGTTCTCCATTTAACAAGGAATGAAATGTCTTTCCTCCATTATATCAATATTGTTTTTCATGTTGAATTATAGTGTATAATAGGGCAGGTCAGCACTAAAACATGGCTTTTCTTTTAGATCACTCTATGTGTCATGTTTAGTCTTAGGTAATGGCATTGCTGTTATTTTTTGGTAATGCATTGCATGCATTGTATATAGGTTTACAGAATAAAATTCACTGGTTTTTCAATATACACATGATAATACGTATATTTATACAAGAGAGATATATATCCTATTCATTAGTAACTCCACGATATTCCTGTTTGATGACATAAATAATCCATAACTACCTGGCCTAAGCAATTTAATGCGAGCCTCTTAAATTGATTTTTCCAGGCTTCAATATATTAGAATAGTGTTCACTCCATTATAAGGAGGATATGTTATGATTTATTTGATAGACTTACTATATACACGAACATTATAATATAGTATACTCATTTGTTATGCTATAGGTACATGAATAGGAAGTAGAGGTAAGCGAGGAAAGAGGAAGCACATGGGAGAAAAGTTATGGTGTTTAAGAAATGTATATTAGTATGTGTGAATGGAGAATCGGTGAGGTAATCTAAATGATATGAATGTGAGGCTAGTATGATACTATGATGGGAAAGGAGGAGAAGAAGGAGTGAGTATAATTGGAAAAGAAAAGAAGAGGAAATAAAGGAGGGGCAAAAAAAAACAAAAAAATTGTGCGAGATAGCAAGAAAGGGAAAGAAAAAGATGGCAGTATGTCTCTTTCTCTTGTGAGTAATTGTATGTCTGATGGGAGTAAAAACCATGTGAAAAAAAAGTGAAGGGAATTTATAACTAAATAATTGTACTGTATAGTATATGATAGTATAAGCTCCATATTCTATACTATATTACTATATTATCATAGTGCCAAACGACTTCAACGCTCAGCACTTATTACAATATTGTGAGGGTATTGCTAGAGGATGGAGAAAGCGGAGCCATAGTACGTTGTATATTAAGCACAGTATTATTATTAAATAAACCTATATTAAATCCATAATTTGTTAGTACAAATAGTTTTTCTTTGAGAAATAAGCAACTTTAAAATTATGGAAGGACAGGACGTTCTTACGTAAGAGTATGAGGTTAAACGTGGAAATTCCTCATTGAAAAGATAGAAGGATAAAAAACTTATTAACCAATAGAAACGTTTTATTAAATTAATATATTAATATAAGCCAATGCCTTTACTTATACATGAAAGTAATGAGCCGCAGGTCGGGTCAAACAGTAATATATTGATATTGAACCAATTTTATAGTAAGAACATGCTATTTTTCTTTCAACTACAAGAAAAAATACATTGCAACTAAATAAAACATAAATTAAAAATATTAAACAAAGGTCTTATACGTTCAGTAGTAGTAACTATTATACAATATATAATTCATAGTATATAGTACGAAGGTCAAAATTCCTCATAAACAATACAGATTGACCAATAAAATCATTAAAATAAAATATATATATAATTAATAAACAAACAAATTCTTTGCTTTAAAGTTACCGGAGTACCGGCTATAAATTACTATATTGAAATTAAGTGTACATTCCCATGAAAAAAGATTGCCATGTATTGTACTATAATATAATAAATAATAATATCCGGGAGATTATCGATTATCAAGGGGGTATAAAGGATATTATTAAAGAAATTATCAAGGATAATATTAGCGAATTTATTAAAGCATGTTATATTATATTATTGAAACGATTTTTCCATGCCTTCATGTTTAGTATAATTTTCACACTTCTTTTCGCAATCTGCACATCCTTAGTAATACCTTTATGGCTATATATTTAGAAACATTAGAAACATGTATAATTTAAATAATACTTTAAATTTTAGGGTACATTCCTTGACGAGCACAGGCGAACATGGGAATTCCTCTAACCTAGAAAGCACAAGGTGCATGTCTTGATTCTTTTGCACAGCGGGGTGGAGGGGAGGATGTGTAACTATACTTTTCAACATGAATACAAGTTTGCCTAAATATATGCATGCATATCATTGTTTCACATGTGCCTATTGTGGTTCTAGTATGCGTATGTACGTAATTGTATATATTATTTATACGTGGGCCTATCTGGGCGGAGTATTGCTTTTTATCCTTCACAAATGAAAATAATAATATTTTTTCAGTCTTTAAGTTCATGTAGTTCAATAATAGAATAAGCACATATATATAAGGTTGTAAGGTTTCTGTATACCAAATTAGGTTTATTAGTAATCAGTATGAGTATAATATTGTCTGTAGGTGCGTAAGTATTTGTTGGTATATGTTTATGTATTTCTGTGCTTGCTGGTTGGTGCGCGTCACCATGTTTGCCTGTATAGGCTCTGTGCATGTGGTGAAGATGTGTATGAGTATGTGTAAATGATGTATTTGTATACCTATATATGTATATGTGCATGTGTATATAATGCATGTCTATATGGTGTGCACGTATGATGTATGCCCATGATATATCTATATATGTACCCTAACTCATACAGTACTTTCCCATGTTTAGTCTTGTGTGTATATTTTCATTTTTTTTATTCTGCTTATGTAGGCACACCTGTAAAGGCTCTCTAATACCACATTTAAATATATACATACCTCGCTTTAAACATGGTTGTATGTACATACATTAGTATTTCTTTCTTATTTACTGTTTGTAAATATGCGTGCTGTTATATGTGGTTGTATAAAGAATGTAAAGCTTGATGAGTAACTATATGTAAATCTACCTTAGTGTTGTGTTGCCTTCTACTATTTATTATCATTCTAACTACTTAACCATTCATGGTAGGGGCATGTGTTTATATCACAGTATCTCATTGTTTTTTCTTGTTTTAATTTTTTACCAGATCCACTGAGGAGGAGAAAGGATGCACAGATGGAACTTTAAATTTCTTTAGTAAAAGACTTAGAGACGACACGAAGAAGGTAAGTTAATATAGTAGTATGGTAGTATGGTAGTATGGTAGTGTGGTAGTATTATAATATAATATATATTATATCAATATTTCTAATTTTGTACATACATACATACATACACACACGCACACACATACATACACATACATACATACATACATACATACACACATACATGCATACACACACATACATACATATACACATACATACAAACACACATAGACATGCATATACATACATACCTACACACACACATTCATCCATCCACTCACCCACTCACTCATACATAAACATATTGATATTAATATTTCTGTCTAATATCTCTAATATCTAACTATTTATGTACACCAAATTATTTTTCATCCCCAGGGGGGTGAGCGACAAAGCAAATCCTTCTTCTTTGGGTCTCCTGACCTACTAACGTCACGCAAAGAGGAACTCTCTATGACAGAGGGTAAGAGAAAGATATGCTATGAAGGCTCAGAATTGTTTCCTTTCCGATTAGGGTATGAACATATCTCTATACTGTATTATCTTAATAATTGGGTGAGTGGTATGCATATGTATGTATGTAGTATGGGAGAATGGGGTGGGGGTAGAAGAGTAGAGGGCCGACTTCTTTTAAAGGCATGCATTAATATACATAGATACATAGAAACATAGATACATAAACATATAGATACATACATGTATATATATATATATATACATTCGCTCAGCAATATACACATATCATATAGACACATATACAGCTACACACACCCGAAAGCCATTTTATGATTTAACAAATTCACCATTTTTTACCTTATTTTTAGCTTTTTCTAGGTTCAGGATTCATTAAAGCATTATTTGCTATCCATTTATATATTTATGGGCTAATCCAATCCCCCTTTTAGAGCTTTCCAGGTTCCAAGAGATAACCTACCAATAGAGGTGAGCCCTTTCCCTTCTCACCCAATCATTCATCACCCTTTTATCTTTCCCATTATGTCCTATTTTCGTTTTTACACGATGTAATAGTTTTATATCCTTTTTATATAGTAATATTAAAACATGGACTATTTGATCACTTTGGGAGCCCAACGATCACATAGCCACCATCTTATTTTTATAAATTTTATAAACAAGTATGTCAACCACACAGTGATCTATTATTATATATGGTTCAATATAGACATATAACTTAGGCATATTATTTAGGAGAGTTAGAGCAACGCAATATTAGTTTATAGCATATCATGGCAGTGATATATCCCAAGTGAATTGAGATTTATCTATAACGTAGTAAGAGATTGATTTAGGTTTCCGCTCTATTGAAGTTTCCCACTTGCATATATTTTGACAGAGCACAGTTTATATGTGTACCTGAATATTTGATTATATACATAGTATATACGGTCTAGTGTATCTACCGAAATATGTGAAATACAGGAATTGAGCAGGAGTAGCTGCAAAGTGAGTGATTGTGATAGACAGAGCAATACAAGGAGTTAGGCAGAGATGGGGTTTCCAATGAAATAAAGAACAGCAGCATAGAGGGTACAACTGAGCGAAAGAGGGAGGGTGGAAGATATGAAGAAAGAAAGAGGTGGCAATGGAAGAGTAAGAGATACAACTGGGAGAAGAAAAAGAAGGAGAGAGGAAAGGAAAGAGTGAAAGAAGAGGGGGGAGGGAGAAAGAAGTAGTAGTAGGAGAAAAATAGAGATACAATAAGGGAAAGATGAAGAGAAGGAAAAATGAAGGAAAGAAAGAAAGAAAGAAAGAAAGAAGTGGCCGTGAAAGAATAATAGAGATACAAATGAGACTACATAGGAATAGCACATAAAGGGATAGGAGAAAGAAACCAGGAGAACAGTGCATATCAAAACATAGAGCTAAACTGAATTGTAGTAAGAGGATCAATCACTACTTACCATACAATACACGAAAGAGAAATATTATGCACCAACATACAGGATTGTCAGTATGATTTGGATGAGTTACCTTATGATGGACGTGATACTGATGAAATCAGATCACGCCTAGACAATTATAAAGTACATACATAGTATTTTATTTCAGCACTAGTTGCCATTCAAATATTTTGTTTGTTTTTTCTTTTCTTTTCTTTTCTTTCCAGTCAATAGTTTGCCTTTTTCTTTATAGATTGCATATATATATATTTGGGTGTATATATAGATCGTGCCTATGGGGTCCTATTTATTTCTTTAGGACTATGCTCCTATCTATCTCTATATCTGTATGTTCTCTATCCACACATCTGTATGTTCTCTATCCACACATCTGTATGTTCTCTATCCACACATCTGTATGTTCTCTATCCACACATCTTTCCCACTTCCCCTTCTATACCCCGTCTTCATTTGTTGTTTAAAGGTTTGTTTATTATCTGTTTATCAGCTCTATGTAGGTTATTTATTAACCGTTCATTGGCTATCTACTGGTTCTTTCTTAGTGGTTGCGACCTTCCTTATAGTGTGACTTGACGCCAATCTGTTACACACATTGAAATAGGATCTATTGTTTGATCAATCTAAGTTACGAATATTCATCAGTGATCGTTGCTACTATGGAATTGCAACTTTCTCACACACACATCATTTCACATACATTACTACGCCTTAAATTAGATTGTTGTGATATAGTGCCTTTTAAATTGTAATAATTTATCTTGCTAATGTGATTGGAGTAGATATAAATAAAAGTTTGCACTGTTTACTAGGCCAGTACTTCTTACAGTTGCCAATGATTACTTTTCTTTGCTCACAACCATCTCTCTTTCTCTTTCCTTTATAGCATTCATAACCCAAAAACATGTCATTGTGTTTATTTACCGTCATATATACATACATTTACATACTATAACGAATACAACATACTAACACACTAATACACGTAAGCAGGGCAAGCCTAAATTTTGTTATATATAAAGCACTATAAAAAGCAGCGCATAAGCAGCACTTTTATTAGCTTAAAGCAACCCATTCCATTCTTTAATTGGATAGCGTTATTATTGTTCTATTGGATTTAACTGGTTGAAAAGAGCGTCCAGTAACCCTTGTCTTTGGTGTGATTGGTACAGGCGGATAATTCTGATCACTCCGATCTGAAAGAAACGAATGAGGGGGTGGATCCTTCTATCACACCTACTACTCACTCAGGTTTGGACAGAAGGGTCAGTTAGCCATTTTGTTGTTATTGTTGTTGCTGTTATTGTTGTTGCTGTTGCATAGTATTGTTTGCATAATTGTATTGGCTATGTTTTTTGTTCTTTTGATATATATATATGTAATAATTATAGTGATAATGATAATTGTAGTAATAATGATAATAATATTTTTAATATTAATAAAGGTATTGGCCTCACACTGCACGATATCTGGCTAGACAAATGAAATGATAGTATTAGTTTTTATAAATAGTGAGATGATGTTAAAATGTTCTTAACAAGCTATTGTATGGCTAGTTCTCCGTGGAAAGTCATTCTAGGAATACCTCCAAGCCACTGTCAAGAAGCCAGAAAGCAAACCACCTAGCCCCACTAGAGTACGTTTATATATATATATATATATATATATATTTGTATATGTACGTGTGGACGTGTGCATGTGTATATGCATACGTGTTTATGTATGTATGTCTGTATGCGTGTATGTATATAGGTGTGTATACGTACATGTGTGTATGCATGTGTGTGTGTGATAGTATAATACTATGATACTATGAGCATATGCACAAAAATAATACATCTTACCTTTCTTTTCACTTTTCCACAACATAATCATCTTTACATGTCAAGATACAACATACACATGCAAATTAGCATACCAAACGCTACACATGTCAACATATCAAGAATACTAATGGTACACTAACCGGAATTCATCTAATCAATCCAGTGCACACAACTCACCGTTTACCAGTTCCGAAGTCAAGTGTAGCTTCTCCAACACATTCTTACCCAGTCTCCGTTCTAGCACACCGTCGATTAATGAACGATCACAATCCAACTTTGATAGTGGCGCCTATAACTATACAGATAGCATATATGGGGCTGCTTATAGTTTGCAGGGTTATTCGCTGAGATTTGAGGATGACGGATATACTGAGTGGTGCCACTCGGCCGAGATAGCTAGTTTGGTGGGTCTTGCATTAAGTTGTAGTGCAGTGTAGTGTCTTATATTGTAGTGTATTGCGTTGTAGTGTGTTGTATTGTAGGGTATTGTATTACAGTGTATTGTAGGGTATTGTGTTGCAGTGTACTGTATTGTAGTATATTGTATAGTGGTGTATTGTATTGTAGTGTATTGTATTGTAGTATAGTGTATTGTATTGTAGGTATTGTAGGGTATTGTATTGCAGTGTATGTGTATTGTATTGCAGTGTATTGTATTGTAGTGTATTGTATTGTAGGGTATTGTATTGCAGTGTATTGTATTGTAGGGTATTGTATTGTAGTGTATTATATTGTAGGGTATTGTATTGCAGTGTATTGCATTGTAGTGTATAGTATTGCAGTGTATTGTATTGTAGGGTATTGTATTGTAGTGTATTGTATTGTAGTGTATTATATTGTAGGGTATTGTATTGCAGTGTATTGTATTGTAGGGTATTGTATTGTAGTGTATTATATTGTAGAGTATTGTATTGCAGTGTATTGTATTGCAGTGTATTGTATTGTAGTGTATTATATTGTAGGGTAGGGTAGTGCATTGTTTTGTATTTTGGTGTATTGTAGTGACTTGTATTTTGGTGTATTGTGTTATAGTGTACTATATTGTACTGTATTAGATTAGATTAGATTTTATTGTCTGGCATTGTATTAGATTGTGTTGTATTGTGTTATATTCTATTGTATTAGATATTGTAGTGTATTGTATTCTATTAATGGATTACTATTTTTTTTTGCTTTTCCTTATTGGTTAATATTTATTATACAATACCCCATTTTTCTATTTTTATACTACTCTATACTTATCTCTAATACTTATAATTATTAGTAGACTGTTTCCATTTACCCCTTTCTACCATCGGGTTCCCATGACCTTTATCCAATCCCATTGCACAATACTCTCATAAGCCGTGATGTCTTTGATATATTGTTATTGACTATTTCCTTACCCAGCCTAGTCCATGGGTAGAGCTGCACGATCTTATACCACTTAACGGGAAGACTGAGGGCAAAAACCTAGCTCTGTCTTACGCCCTGCCTTGTACGTATAGAGTGCCTATATATATATATATATCATGTGTATAGTTATAGCCAGGGTTACCTGTTGGTCTGTAGGTTTAAAATGAGAGAGAAGAACAGTACACAGAATATGAATAATAAACTAGGAATGGTGCGAAAGGGAAAGGGAAAGAGGAAGAGTAACCATGGCCTTTACTATTTACTATTTATTATTTATTAACACACACATACACACACATCCATATATATATATACCTTCTCTCTTTCATCATCACGGCTCTCTATTTATCCTATTCCTGTCTATCTCTCCTTGGGTGCCATGGCAATAGCCTATACTGGTCTACAGGACGATCAGCATTCCTATTTTGTTTTCTGTTTTCAAGAAACATCGTTGCTGGTGAGTGAGAAAAGAAATTTATATATTGTACATAGTTATCGTGATAGTATATTTTATTGTCTGGTATGTTCTGTTTTTTATATATCTTCTTGTGAGCTAATAGGTAATTATGTATGTGTTTATAAAATATAATGGTTACTGTAATATGCAGATATGAGTATAGGAGGATTTGACTGGTAGGACGTATTAGGATAGAATGAATTGATTGATTGGTTTAGTTATGAAGATGAAGTGGGTGAATGGGCTAGACTGATAGGAAAAATAGCAGGTGGTTGGTTAAGCAAAAGATGATATATAGGTGATAGGATATATGTACATGGGGGAGATATCAGTTAGTTTGGAACCAATGGAAAGCCATTTATGCTTGGTTAGGATACTGACCTATGTTCAATCATATCCTCGTCTTCTCCTTTCCTTATTTGCCGTTGGTCCATCTAGTCGGATAAACCATCACATTTCCTGGTAGGTTTTCTTTCTCGTCCATTGGCTGTTATATTTAGTTTTAATTACGTGTTTACACATTTCTTTCTATAATATTAGATTTTTATATTTTTATATTACTACTTGTATATTATTCTATATATATATATATATATATTTCTTTTTATCTTTTGATATTATTCTATTTATATTTCTTTTTTCTATAAACCTTAATCTCTCACCATCAACACCATCTTATTAGATCAGGGTTTACCATCCAGTCATTTTACTTTACTATATATTTATTGCTAATTACATCACAACATTGAAATTACTACTACCCTAACTACTACCAATCATTGACACCATATCATATCACATGATGTAACATCCCATTATTTATCTCTACTATGTGCTTACTGCCAATTACATCACCACATTGAAGTTACCAGCACCCTAACTACTACCAATCATTGACACCGTATCATATCACGTATCACATGATGTAATATTCACAGGGAGTGGCCGTTTCTATTTGTCGAAAGAGTGGGGATGGAAATGAAGAAGAGATCTGTCGGGAAACTACTATTGAGGTTTTGAAAACGTCATTTGAGCGTGCTCATTTATTGGAAGGGTTTGTACCATTGCTATTAAATATTAAAATTTAAATGATAATTTATGCGGGGTAGTGGTTTTAATATGTGACGTGTGTATATATAGGTGTGTATGAACAATACGGAAATACATATGCTTGTATATGGAGATATGACGGGCGTGTATGTGTGATAGGTTTAAACATAAAGAAATAGAAGGGTTGGCTAAGGGTCATAGGTATGAGAGAGGTAGGGGAGAGTAAGTAAAAGACCATTTCCTTTGTGTTTCCTGGTGCTCTGATATATATATATATATATCCTCAATATCGTATATACATATTAATACTGCATATATACATTGAAGTATATAAAGACAAGACTCAAATTTATAATATAATTAATATAATATACAATAATATAAAATGATATTAAATAAAATATCACAATCTAGTATAGTGCGGCATAGTTTATCTAATATAATAGAATGTATGATATAGTATATTATTAAATGCATGCGCCCGTGAGTGAGTGATTATATATATGTTGGAATTATGAACCTTACATACAATATCATATGATATTATTGGGTATTAATCTTGTCCTTAATTTATATTTCTAGGATACTAGATTCTACCAATGAAAAGGACTCCAGACAGTCCAAAACCAAAACCAGCAGCCAAGCAGATTCTGACAAATCGGCAACTTGCTGCCTTTATAAAATTAGGTACGTCACATTTTAAATTTTAAAATCTTCCACAATTTTAAATATTTGATTACCCAGTTAGCTGTATGGAATATATAAGTACTTTAGATTTAAGATTTGATTAAATTGAAAACAACCAGTTTCATATGGATATGTATCAATAATTGCATAAGGTTAATATTGAACGGGGTTTTAGTTTTGCTATGTTTTAATTATTGGTTATTTGGGAATTAAATTTAAAATACGCTACTTAACAAACCACGGTATTCTCTGTTGTTCATATTCCTTGCTAGGGTGTGATTGATTCAGATAAACGTTTTAGATTGTTAACTAAGGCAATGATTGGATAGGACTTTATAATGCGCGTTTGTCGTCAGATATATATCTACGTATATGTGCACATATCTCTAGATAAACCTCTAAATTTATGAACATGCACATCCACATACCCATCTCTACATGTCTATATCTATCATCAACTACCTTTTCCTCTTCCATATAACCTAGTATTTATCTAGTATTAACGCTATTTCTATTATTTAATACTCTCTACCTTCTTTACCTAACAGCGAAGATGGTGGGTCAGGGGGGAAACTTGCCGACCTTGTCATGTGGGATGCACCTAGTTGGTGGTATAGACAGAAGGTTATCATGCTTACCTCAGGTATATATTAGGTAGTAGGTAGTAGATGGTAGATAGTAGGTAGC